>CABFOQ010052599.1:4655-62424 GCA_900660455.1 Gephyroberyx darwinii
TGGGATTAAAGATTGATGAAGACGTGAGGTTCATACCTGGATCATAAGAGAGAGAGCATAGGGAGGGTCAGCAGGGGAACGGAGATACGAGGTCTTTCTCTCTCTGTTCCTCTCGTATGAACTGATTAGACTAGATGAGAGAGAGGAGCTTGAGATGATGAAAGCTGCTCCTCTCTAATGTGACTCTACCCTTCAAGACCAGTGATGTAATTACACGGTGGCATTCGATTTAATGGCATGCACCTAAATAAAATGCTAAAAAGTGTTCAGGCCAAACTTGTGTATGAAGTTATGTTCTATGGGAATTGAGCAACATCATTCCCACTCTAACTGCAACTTTGATAAGAGAGGCTTTTCAGTCAGCAGTGGCCTCGTTTCTCCTCAGCTCAGCTCAGTACATACTAGATTCTATCCAGTTCCCCATGGGTCCAATGATCCCCTGATCATCTTATATTCTGACGCCCTTATAAAGCTAATGTGCTGATTTTACGTTTTCAACCTGCCATGATCCCCCACAATCCCCTCTGTTCCCTCCGGTTCCGCTTTCACACTCAAGTGAGGATCCGTTGCCGCTTTGATCACAGTCCCCCGTTAAAGGTTTAAAACGTCTCAATTCCTGACGATTGTTGGGGCCTCTGTGGTTTACTTTAAGCATTTCCCCATGCCCCTTGTCCAAATTCACCACTCCTAAATGAGGAACCTTCTCTCCCAGCTTCCCATCCCAGCGCTGCTTTCAAGTTCCCCCGATTGGGTGCCGCAGCTGTAAGCCCTAGATTTTGTCTCCTCCATCTTTGTCAAGCCCATTTGCCAAATACAAAAAAGACCCAATAAGCTGGGTCTTCATTGCTGCTCGCAAAAGTAATCCCCAGCTCTCCCACTCACTTAAAAATCAATGCAAAGGTTGAGAGGAGGTGAAACTCCCTTCTTAACTCATCTGACTAGGACGTGATGAAGTCTTAGGATCACTTTTTTTATCATTGTGGCGCAATGATGAAACTAATTGTCCTATTTCGTGCAACATTGCATATTTTCAGGATGTCCTTTATAAACACACTGACACAAAACAGTAGGCTCGTTAGAAATTGAGAAAGTTTTCTGGTACAGCGATGGTAGTCCTAAGAAAAAAGTTTTTTTTACTGGAGCTCAGTTGTTGGTGCATTTGGAAACATTACTCTTGCATATTGTCTAAACATACCAGTCAGTCTGTTGTGGTTCAGCTTATCCAAAGTGCTGTCTCTGGATCAGTGAGGTCTATAGTGTTTGTGGGTAAAAAAACAGGGCTAGTGCTGGGACAGAAGTAGATCTGCCAGCCACCTTGGCTAATGTCAGCCTGACGGAGGCTCCAAACCAGTGGGGTGGGATGTTACACTACAACCCTCTGCCCTATGGTCTACCTTCATAATTAATATGTTGTTGTATCAAAGTTGAAGCATTTGCCTCCGAAATGTCCCGCGCCCAGCCCCCTTATTAAAGACCTGACCTCCAAGCAGCTGAAGGTTGCTCTGCAAACTTGGCTCACCCCCGAGTGAAAACATCTGCTTCCCTTGCAGGCAGGACCGCCACAGACCCCATGTCTCAGCTGGCTCCCACAGCCCAGCGAGAGAGCCCTTCCCCTGTCCTCGCACGCTGACCCCCGCATTTATAACCCCGCCAACAACCCCCCAGACCCCTCAAGCCCTGGGCCCGGGCCTGGTCCTCTCCATCACCTTACCCCTCCCCTGTCCACCCGTATGCCAGTGTGGTCACTTTGCTGCTGAGAGGACTGCTCCTGTCTTGTTACCCCCACATCACAGCCTGTCGAGAGGAAGGGAAGGAAGGGGAAGGGGGGGGTGCATGAAGGGAGAGAGGGGGAGGAGGCATCTGCGCTGCTCCCACAAAGTGGCGACTGTTGGAACGCTGACAGAAGCATCTGTCATCCCCTGCCTTCACACACTCACCTGCTGTCCGAGGGCCCGACTCTTTCTATCTTCCTCCTTTCCTCCCTCTGACTTTCCCTCCTCCCTCTTCCCTCCTCCCTCACTTGGTGCTTTCTCAGCGATCATGTGAAGCTCTTGTACGCCTCCTTTAGAGAGCCCACACACTGTAACTTCTCCCACCTCTGGATTAATGCATTAGACCCCTCAATGCCACTGTTGATAGACAAACTTACACTGCAGATATCATGTCTACCATGAATTTGCTGGTCATTTCATTGAGAAACGTTTTCTCATGAAGACCTAAACAATGCAAGGATTCCTGTTAACTCTTTTAAGTCATGTCAAATGTATGAACATGTTCCTTTTTCATGTGGTAACTTTGCAACATAAATCAAACAGCTGGCATGAGGACAATTTCGGGAAACATCTACAAAGAGGAAGGAAGATGAGGTTATACTTTGCCAAGTCCTTGGCACATGAAGTAGTATTTTATAAACAAATACTGCTACGGTGTTAATGAATGTGCTGACCTGTCTTGTGACTACTTTATCATTCTCCAGTGGCACCCCCGTCCATCCCCCAACCAGCTGAAGGGTTGCCAGCAGCTAGGGGAAAGATGCCAATCCATGTGTATGACACACACAAACATTCAGACACACGCGCACACACAAAAACACACACAAAAACACAACACACACACACACAAACTCAAGGACACCATCACTCACTCAACTCTGGGAAGGTGCCCTTCAGATAGGACACGGGAGCGTGCAAGTTTGAGGTGGCAGAGTTGTTTTAAATTATTATCATTATTATGGTTTCGACTGGTAGATTTCAGGGAAGGTAACTTAGGTTGTTTCTTAGCAGCCTATCCTTGTGTTTACTGCCATTCCAGTAAGAGTGGATGACAGTCTGGAAGGTTAAATCATGCTCTTATGTTTAAAATAGTAGATTCTTGTTGAGCTACTTAGTAAATATAACTGGTTTTTAGTTTTAGTTTTAGTGCATGCCTTAACTTTTGCATCAATCAGCAGCAATATTACCGTCCTAAAATCTGGCTAACTCCTTCCTTCTTGGCTTTGGCGATTACCTTCCTCATCATTGCCATGATGAGCAGAGGGCATCACTAAAGTAACGAGGTGATTTTGAATGGCACTGGTCATATATAAAATAGCCTCTCTCAGCATGTGAGCTAGAACACTGCAAAGAAGAGAGGCAGGTTAACAAATGAGTGAGGAAGGATAGCAGGACTTCATGGCCCTCAGAGACAGAGTGGGCTGGGATGTTCTGCCAACACTTCGTCTGCCAGGGTGAAGGATACACACCCACATTCATACCCACACACACACACACACACACACACACTGCCATCTCTCTATAGCTCCATCCCTGGCCTCCACTAGCCTCGTGTCTGAACAAGAACCCCACTAAGCTGGCTGGGGTCCAACACGAAGGTCTCTCACCTCACAGGCTGGGCAGGGGGCCTGGTAGCTCCTGTGAGTTATTCCTGGGCATGGACCTGGGTTGCACCTCTCTCTTCTCCTTTTGTCTCGTCCGCTCTCCTGCCCATCCTGGCCTCCTCTTTTCCCTAATCCCCCTCTCTGGGACCCTGTGGCTGACGGGCCTGTCCTTCACATCTCAGCATCTCCTCCTATTGTCTTTAACACCCACACCCACAGGTAGACAGGGAGAGACTTGTACATACTGGATTTATGCAATGGTGTGTGTGTGCATGACAGAGAGAGCGAGAGAGAGAGAGCAAGTACAAGCCCGCCTGTGTACGTGTGGCCACACACCTTAAGGTCACCTTCATATACTTCCTTCATCTGTTACTTCCTTAATCTGTTTTATTGATATGAAGCAATGTCACTTCATTCCTTGGTAGTTAACTTACATCACACATATTTTTTGCTCTCAATAGCAATGTTCTAAGTCTAACGTAAAAGTAACTTTTATACATACAGGTAATTGCATAGGTACGGGGACAGTCAGCTAAAGTTTTTCATTGTTGTTGTTGGGTCATTTATTGTGCATGCAGTGTAATGTAATAGTTTAAAAAATGAATATGTGCTAAAATAACACACGGGTGTTTATAATCCTTACTCTGTGTCAAGGTCTTTTTTATGAGCCTTTTAATGAAAACAACACAAATAATAACTTAAGCTTGCTGCCCCAATACCTATGTCGCTGACTGACTGTACGTAGCAAATATGGCAGGAGAGCAATCCATCGCTAGTGTTATTAGACTGAAGCGATTGCATGTTAGGTACGATATAACCACTAGATGACACTAAATGTCAAATGTGCTGAGACATAGGCTAATGTCAAGAAAGTACATGACTTATCCAAATGATGACCAGTTTCTTAGTGATGAATAATTCTTTCACTCCACCAAGAGACAAGAATACGCTTACGTTATTTCCAGTGTAGGTCTATTGTATTAATTGTTAGTATTCACAAGCATTATTCATTTAATTTTGGACCGTGACCTATGATCACTGTGTGAAAACTCAGCGAGCATGCAAGACAAATTTCCTATAAAAGTGGAAAATATTCGACTAGAACTGTTAGGTGGACCCTACTTCAGAGTGATTTCTGTCTGTTTGGTACTGCTTCAGCATAATTGAAAACCGCGGAGCTCCCACTCTGCCCTATTTCCGTGTACCACGAACGTGCTCACAGAGTATTGGCGTCAATGGAAAAGTTACGAGTTACTGTTACCTCCCACCAAAAACCTCTGAGGTTTATTTGGACCACAATACATATAAGTACTGCTATTATACAGCGCTAACGTTTACGTTTTGTGATGAGTAGTTTTTGAGAAAAACAAATTAGTTTTAACTGTTTACACGATCAGTTTCTATGGTAACGGGGTTATGCGTGGCTATGTTTTTGCCGTCTCTGTATGAGGCAAAATTGTAGGGAGAGAGCGCATGCGTTAAAGTTAACGCCCACTTTTGCTGACCGGAAGTGAGGGAGGTCTTCGAGTCATATTTAACAAGTCTAAATAGACAAGCTTGGTACACTGCAGGACCCTCAACTCTGTCATTTAAGCAGATACGTTACGCCTATAAAAGCCCAAATGGGGTAATCTCGTCGTAGACTGTCTCTATTCGAACAGGTTGTCATTCACCAACCATTCCGTGTTCCATGTAAAGTAAATTATGGTTATTGGAGCTGCTTAATAATAAATGACACAGATGTAATTTTGCAAGAAAGTTTATTTTGCAAGAAATGTAACGAAAACGGACGCCCCCCAGACATACCGTGTTATGGTATAGTCTGTCGCCGTGCTGCGCGGGAGCGGAAAACGTGCAGACTGTAAGGAAACAGAGCGCTGTCTTTCAGGTAGAAATATATGCTATGTTAATGAGTGGTTCTTCTATATAAAGTAAGGATATACGGGCATGTTATGAATCTGAACACACTTGGAACGTAAGGTTAATGTTGCGAATTGGTTTAATTTAGAAAGCACAAGCAGCTAACAGCTAGTTAGCATATGTCTGTTTTCTGTTATACCAATGTTGAAAAGATGTTAACGCTGCCTAGCTTACATTTTGATTTTGCAAGTCAACTTTAACTTGGTGTTTCGTTATGTATCAGGCGTCAATGAGGTTGCTATGAATACATTCAATCAAAGTGTTTAACTGAATGAATTGCTATGTTTGTCATGCTGAACATGACTGTCACGTTTGAATGAACTGTGGACAATTTGAGGGAATGTGGTAGTGGTTAGGGGGAGGGGCACGCACCCGCTGACTGTGTAAACCTTATTTCATGCATGCATGGATGGATGGATGCTGCTTACTGTAGTTTAGTGAACCCTCAACAATAACATTGTTAATATATATTATTATTTCTGATGTTATTTTCAGTGTGCCAAAACGTTCAACATGACGCGAGATTTCAAACCTGGCGATCTGATCTTTGCCAAGATGAAGGGCTATCCCCACTGGCCTGCCAGAGTAAGTCTTGGGCATCATAATAAGATGTGTTGTTGTTTTGCTGCGAGTAAACACCCTTCCCCCTCCTCTCTCTGCCAGATTGACGAAGTCCCTGATGGAGCTGTGAAGCCATCCAACATCAAGTTCCCCATCTTCTTCTTTGGCACCCATGAAACGTTAGTAGCTGCTAACATCAGTCACATAACCTTGAGTAGACACAAAATCCTCCTATAGTGTAATGGGCTAACCATTTACCCCGTTCATAGGACAAATCAGGGTTTAACATTAGGTCTGATTAGCCAGGGCAAGTAGAAAATATTGTGGGTCAAACTTAATACCCTTGGTCGTTTAACCCATGGTTAAATTGCCATGTAAATCAGTGAAATGGAAAATTATACACCCAAACAAAACTAAAGATAGCAAAATTAGTCTTTTATTCTGAGCTTGCCATTTACCCAAACCCAAACTACAATTAGACAGTCAGCTCTGCACGCTTCCCCAAGCTCTCATGTGCATGGACACTTTGTTATCACCAACTAAGGAAACAGGAGGACTGAACTAGTAGTATTTAGCTCACTAAATACATTTAGGAATGATTTCGCAAGACAATAGCTTTGCCATAAGATGGCCATGTAAAACAAATTGACAAGACATTAAGAAACAATAGCAAAAGGTAATGTCAGAAAACAAATTTGTGGCAAAAGTGTCATATCCGTGGTACATATTCCAGTTTATATTTGTAAACCAAAAGAAAAATGGGGATAATTTGTTTGTTTGTTGTTGAGCAGTGGCCACATTAGAGTCGGTTATAACATAACTGTCTGTTGGGCTAGCACACAGTTAACATGCAGTATATGGAATAATTTAATCCTTTTGTCATTTTAGTGGTTTTGACCGTATTAAATTGACAAGCTTCCAAAAAAGCCTCAAACCGCTCTTCTTTCCTACAGTGCATTTCTCGGTCCAAAAGACATCTTCCCATACCTGCCTAACAAAGAGAAGTACGCCAAGCCCAACAAGAGGAAAGGTTTCAATGAGGGGCTATGGGAGATTGAGAACAACCCAAAGGTTGAGCTAACTGCACCCAAGGTACAGCTTCCTCTTTCTCTCCACCAAAAACATTTCATGGTATTTATCCCCCAGACTCAGATTGCTCTTGCCTCAGATGTTTTACCTCCCTGAGATTGAGTTTTATTGGGAGTTAGGGAGCGCTGATAGAGTGGACAAAGAGGACTTCTGCTTGCTTTCACCCCCAGTTTGTAATCCCTGATCAACACCTCTGTATCCTGTAGCCCATTTCTTACTGCTGTTACTAACATCTGTCTGATCCTCTTAACATTAACATAAGTGCATACTAGGAGTGGGCGATCTTCCCAAAAAATCATATCACAATCTTTTTAACACATTCACAATCCACGATCTGAATTGCGATCTTTCTCCCCAATTTTGAAATGTACTGTCGAGAATATCCAGACTCGAACAAGCCCATGGACTTATCTATTTGCACCATTTAAAACACAATATTGCATTAAAGACACTGTTTTCAAAATGGTCAGTAAAACCTGAGTTAAACTCGCCGTGCTTTATTTGTGCAGAAATCCTCTGTCGGCGGTATTAGAAAAATATTTGTGACTTGGCAGATCATACTGTGCATGTAAAGTGTGCGTCAGTGTCTTAAATCCCACATTGTCCACAGCTTTGAATGGCACCATATCCTTTGTTAGATAGAATGTGACCGCTTCAGTCACCTCTTTCCATCGTTTTCTGCTTGTATTGTATTTTTTCGACTGCTCTAATGCGTCGGTCAGTGATAACTGTTTATGTGTCGGGACCTCGTGAGATAGAGACACGTGATATAATTTGGCCAATCAGCACAGCCATAGTAGGCAATCATTCTGTTGGTTTGTGAACATAGTGTGGATCCACAATTCACAAAGTTTTATTTGAAGTTTGGAAACATTAATAGGAGGACATAAAAGGTCACAATCTCTACCATTTGCTTGAAAAGTAGATCAGGGACGTCTTCAAGATTGATGGCGATATAAAATCGTCAGATCGCCCACCCCTCGTGCATGCTATGGTTCAAAGGCCAGTGGTTTATTGTGTTGTTGCTCAGTGGTTTTGTTCTTTTGGTTTAAAGCCAATCCCCCCAGAATCTTTGACTGCAAAGGATTCGGACAGCAGTCCAGAAGGTGAAGAGGATGTGGATGAGAAAACGATAACATCCAAAGTAAGTCCCAAGTCTGCAAATCATTCCTTTGTCAATCACAAGAAAATATGAACTAACGTTCAATTGCTTTATTATCTTTCCTGCACTACATTGATGCTACTGATCTGTACCTGTGTTGCCTGCTTAATTTGCTATCTTTGTCTAATGTGCTCTATGTCTCTTTTTCACATTAAATTGCATATCAACGCAGGAAATAGTTTACAAAAGTGATATTTGTCCTTGTTAGTCTTGGAAGATGGAAGTTTGTTAACAGAGATATTCAGAGGCCTGTATGCTCAGAGTAGTGGGACAGAACGATACGCCCTAAATCTTCTCCCTTTCAAGACTCATTTAACCCCCGCCACGCTGGGTCCTATGCTGTGTCTTGGGTACATTCAGGTTCCAGGAAGTGAGAGTGGACATGAGAATGAGGAGGAGGAAGGGTCTCTGGTGGTCTCTGAACAGGGTCCTCAGAACCAGGATGTACGTACGTCGCATGATGGGATATCCCCTTTTTATTGGTTGACTACCTGGTCTGGGTTTGCTGTGTTATTGGCACTGGGGTGATCACTGATTGACAAACAGGGTGATAGGTTTTTTGGATTAATGTCTTTTGAATGAGAAAGCAGTTCAATCCATGTGTTGCCAATAATAATTTATTAAGAGTAAATAATATTAGGCAAGCATGAATCACTTTGATTTTGCACCAACCCACAGAAAATGGTCTAGGCTCGGCGAATCAAGCTTGTGACTGAAACAAGCATGATTGGAAAGCATTTCTTCTTCCTTTGCATTTTGCCACCCTGAGACCACCCTCACAGCTCCACATGTCTTACTGCTTTACATTACCTACCTTTCATTTTGGTCACACTGTGTAACCACTGTCCATTGTTCAACTAGTCAAGGTGGCTGTAAATAACATGTATGTTTACAACATGTTACGATTCGTTAAAATTTTATTTTTGCATGGCTTTCTATGTGCTTTGGAGAAAGGTAAGTTGTACCTATGTTAATGTAAATCTTTTGCTCACGACACCAAAACGTTGGTACATTTAATACTGTACAGGATACTGGGTGTAATATAGCAATAATACACTAGATGGAGCTAATGATCCACAAACTTGAGTCATGGTTTTTGTCAAGAGACTGTTCGAGAGACTGAACCAGTATATTTTTGTCCGCTTGTTCACATTCTATACCTCGCTTTCTATTAGGATCATGTTGGTTTATATGGTGTTTTCTTATTTTTGGGTCCATTTGTTGTGTTCTTAACTTTGCACCTGATGCCGATATACTGTCAATGTGCCAAGAGAACGGCATAGACAGTAAAAGGTTGTGGACTGTAATGAAATTCATGTAAGGTGTCACATTTCAGGACTCTGCACAGAAGGAATCCACAGATGTTCCTAAACCTAAAAGAGGGAGAAAGAAAAAGGTTGGTCCTATTTATTGACGGGTATACTTTGTGAAACTTGGGTAGTAAATTAGCTTCTGGGGAAAGCTGATTGAAACATAACAGGAAGACACAACAACTTTAGGGAGTGGCCATAAAGCCATTGGAACCCAAGTTTTCTTTCTTTTTTTCAGAGTGATGCTGACCAGGACACTGACAAAGACGATGCTCCTTCCAGTCCTACTAGTCCTTCAGGTACACCATATTGTGACTGTGGCTCCTCCCCATTATGGTGTTCATGTAGTATGTGGTGTAGAAGACTGTAATAATGACTCCCAGAAAGCTCATGCTGTCTATAAATCTGTTTATAATAATATATAATATGAGTAGAGCTGATGAGGGAACACATTTACCACAGTGGCAACATTTATCACTGCTGTATAGCGACACAGTGATGCTATAGTAATTGTAGGAAGTTGGCACTATTAGCTTTTGATGCCAGTTCAAATGTGGGTAGAACATGAAGCATTCAGCTCTCTGTATATACATACTGAATGTATGCAATGGTGTGTTTGTGCTTGGGCGGGGCGGTGCATGTTTGTGTTTTCATGCGACCAGGTGGAGAGGGCCCTAAACGCAGAGGCAGGAAGCCCAAAAGTGAGAAGATGCTTTTACTCCAGCAGCAGGACCCCCAAGGCTCTGGCAGTGAAATGTAACCACATGACTATCTATTGACTTTTCTGCATGTAGCTATCACTATTATCTTGGACTGGAGATTATTCCTTTTTTATCGATATTATATTCTCTTAGAACAATAGAGGAGTGTACACTCTTTACTTCTATTTGCCTTCCAACCCGCTGACAGTCGATCCTTCCCATTCAGGGACTCCGCTGAGTCAGACAGAAAGAGAAAAAGGGCAGCAGAGGACAAGGCCAAGAGCGGAGAAGAGGAGAAGAGGAAGAAGAAGGAGGAGAGCAAAGGAAAGGATGCAGACGGGAAGGAGCCTGAAGCCAAAAGGAAGAGACAGACCAAGGATGATAGCTCCTCCGGCTCTGAGGATGAGGAGGCAGGTGTCCAGTCCACACAAACATTCTCAAAAGTAGATCTTCTCAATAGTAAGCCTTTGGAAGTAGCACACCAAGCTTGCCCATTTCAATGTATCTGAAAAAGTATTAAAATCAGTTCTCAGCGGTCTTAATGTTTTTACCATGTAATGGCAGGATTCTTGAATCAGATGGTGATATTGACTTCATGTGTTTTCATGTACATGCTTCTGTTTTCCTTAATATTTTTAATGAGCAGAAAAACAAGGGCCGAAAGAGGCAGAACAACACGATGGAAACCGAGAAAGATGCGCGGCGGCGGAAAACAGATGAATTGAGAGAGTAAGTACACACATACACACACACACACTGATAATCGTTTACCACCCAACAAGGGCTTGATATCAAACATTCAAGTGTTGATTTCATAGTTATGCACAGAAACATCAGGACTGTGCCTGCTACTGTCAGTTCCTTCTGTAAGCTTACAATACATAATTTTACCCTGCCGTTTCAAATATGGAAGTGCTTTTTGGTATAGAGGAAAACTGTTAAGCCACCGAAGGCTCTAGATTTCCCTGGTTTCTCTGGGATGTTTGGCAAAGACTATACCACAATGGCATTTGACAGAGTAAAGCCTTGTTCACACCAGAAGCGGAAGGGATGTGTAGCAGGACTGTTCACAACAGAAGCATATTTCTACACGTGGTCCAGCAGCCTTCCCTGAGTAAAATACACTGCCTGGAGGTAAAATCAGATGTTAAAATAGGCTGTGCTTACATTGTGCTCCCACAGCTTTTTAAATGTTGTCTTTGTAGACACAATGCTGAGGGTCATATAGCTCCCTGCGTTTTTCCACTTTGATTAACTAATCGTCCACAGACTCGCGCATCAAAGCAGTCACATGTATTTGTTAAGGGTGTTTTTTTCCAGCTGATGTCATGTGATTGGGCAATCTTTGGATAACCCTATAGGACTATTATTTACTGAACATTTATTCTTAATTTACTGATAATTCAGTAGCAGACCCATTGTTGATTTGGCATGTGATATTTCAAAAGCAGATATGATGGTCATCATCCCAGTTACTCTGTTGCTTTTAACAATAAGTGCACACGTATTAATCAACAACAGTAAAGACATTAGTTGTTTGTGTATATGCTTCTGTGGTGATATGATGCAAAAGTGAGCATCTGCAGTGTGTATTTCTGTGAAATCTGCACATGCATGTATCTAGCGTGTCAGGAGAGGGATGGATAGGTTTCCATTTTGATGTCTTTCTTGCAGACAAAACAAAGATGATGGGAAGAAAAGTGAAGAGAGGAAAGGAGAAAAGAAAAAAGGTGAGCACAAGAGTCACATTTTAGAATGAATAGGGTTTGTACAGGATCTTGAAATCATGGAAAATACCTGAATTTTCAAGGCTTACGTGGTACCATGGTACTGAGGCAAGTGACCAGTGCAAAGTGTATTATAGGCCTTTTAAAGATACAAATAACGTTAAGTGTATTCTGTTCTCTGCTCCAGTTAACTTTAATCTTGAAGTCTGTGTTAATTTGCTGGAGGAAGAAAAACAGCAGCGTTCACTGTGACTGAAGTTATTTTTGACATATAATATAAGGCAGTCTGTTCACCGGCAACAAGCAAGCTGCACATAGGAGAGATCAAAAAGTGGGGGCCGCTCCTTGTGGGCTTCATGTGTGAATATATGTCTGTCTGTCATAAGACAAAATAAGGGCTTTTTCAGTGAAAACAGACAGTTTTCCAAATACAGCTTAATGATCAGATGATCATCAGACCAGTGAAAAAATGGATCTAAAACAACATGGTTGTTTTGTCCGACCACTGGTGACAACCTATTTATTACTGCTGTAAAATCTCCTTGGTGTGAAAGTCCACAAAGTCAGGCTCCTACACGGTGTCAGTGGCTCCAGGCTGTGCATCTTGGTGGTATCACAGATTTCACGAGTAGTACATAAGAATAAATGAAGCCCTTTCAATTTAGTCTTCCGTTTTTACCTTGTAATCAATTTAGTAACACTATAATCAATGTTAGCAATATAATCCTGTTGGAAGTGTCTTAGAAGCAGCTTCATTCCCCAATGACTTGAACTATTATTGCCAACAAATAGGGGAAAAAACTACTGCCTCTAATTAAAACCAAATCTAGAACACGAGTGTACAAACTTGTTGAATGTCCTGATGTGGTGAGAGATCAAAAAGATGAAATTCTTAAAGTCCTAAACACTCCTCTTCAGTACATCTCTGTTGAAATGGTTTTCTGTCTAAATGTTGTCTTTTCTCTCTCTTTTCCATAGAAATCTCAACAGAATTGAAACTCCAGAGGTTGCACAGCGAAATAAAAATTTCACTGAAAATTGACAACCCTGTAAGTTGTAGTAAAATGTCTGTTAGTATGTTTAATTTAGAGATGGATAAACCAATCCAATACTTGAACAGCAACTCTGAAGTCACTTGAATGACAGTTAATAATGCATTGTGGATTCCTCTGGCCATAATAAATCAAAGATGAGGGGTGTTTTCAGTGTTACTTTGAAAACAGTTTTACAAGCTACCAGTTACTTCACATTGGAAGAAGTTGAACTCCAGTGAAGCTACCCTCAAGATAAATGTTTGTTTTCATACTAAAGTTACTTAGAAAAGTAGTTCAAACTAGTACAACTACTGCAGCAAATTCAAATTGCTGTCAGGATTCCCATTGGTATATCTACAGCATCACCCTCTAGATCAGTTCAGAGCTACTCTTGAGTTCTCTGATGAAAGGAGGAAGAGCAAAGTATTGGAATTTATAACTATAGCCAATGGTGTCAAGTTAATGGTGGAAACAAACTAAGAGAGAATCTGGATGATTTCCGCCAGATTTCCCTCCTGAGAATCAGGCCGGTGCCTCAATTGACAATGAGCTCAGTATGTTTTGGGACAAAACTGCCATTGGTGTCTGTCAATATGGTGTGTTCAATCAAAGTCAAGGCAGCCATTATCAGGCTGAAGAACAAAACAATCAGCGACATAGCCCAAACACTATGCTTGCCAAAGTCAAGCGTTTGGAACATCATTAAGAAGAAAGGGCACTGGTGAGCTTGCCTGTTGCTTGGGCATGTATAGCTGCTACTGGAACTGGCTTACTTGTTTTCATAGATGATGTAACTGCTGACGGCAATAGCAGAATGAATTCTGAAATGTACAGAAGCATCTTGTCTGCTCAAGTACAAGCAAATACCTACAAATACCCTCTAATAAAAGCTGCCAATCTGTAGTTCAACCTCATATTATTTGTTTGATTTCAAATCCCCAAATTTGGATTATAGAGTGAAATTACAAAAAATCCTACCCGGTACTACTAACACTTACTAGTATATAGTACTTAGTAGTAATACGTGCTACTAAGTTCCTTCTGCTAATGTTAATGTTAATTAGCAAGTCAAGTAGCATAACATTACAGTATGCTCCATAGAGGAGATGAAGGCAGCTGATCAACTAGGGAACCAGGGGGCTAGGATCACAGTAAATGAATCAATAACCATTACCATGAACACACCATGAGACTGCATTTAAACAGAAAGCCAGAGAGTCTCCGATGCAGAATACAGTAACATCAGGTTACTTGTCTTGCTAGTTCATGTTGGCAACTTTACAGACATACAGAACATAGAAGCACTGCTTCTGCAACAATGTGCTTTATTACAAAATGCCGCAGTATGTGTTGTCTTAGTCTTGGATTAAGCTTTAGAAATACATCACTATTGCAGCAGTCCATGCAAACTAATCGAACAACCCAGAAGTTCTTGCTTCGTGTTGTGTTGTGCTGGTTAATAGTTCTACCAATACAACTTTTACTTTTCTTTATGAATTAGATGCTGTTTAATAAAGAACAGACATGATTTGTAGAAAATTATTTTCTGTACACCATGAAGTGCACCGGTATACAGTAGTGAAATGTCTCAACTGACTGACGGACCATTTGTGTTTTGATGGCTCTGTGGCGGTAGCACCATGGTAAAAAGTCCTGTATCATAGGAGAGTGGTATCATACGTTGTGACTACACCCTCAGCTCACATAGATCGCCACATCCTCTGTGACTTGTTTTAAAAGGAGGGGCAGGCGATGTAAAATGTGGGATTTAAAAGTCTTGAATGACATGGTATCTAATATGGGAAAAAAAACATTGCTTAAGATTTTAAGATTGAAGCATTGTGCTTCAACTTTATTTTTGTTTATTTGTCAATATTTAAAGCCCATGCTCCTTCTCTCCCTTCCTTGCCATCTTCTTGCCCTCTTCCTCCTCTCACTTCACTAGGATGTGAAGAAATGCTTGGAGGCGCTGGATGAGATTGGGACCCTTCAGATCACTACCCAGCACCTGCAGAAACACAGTGAACTCATTGCCACGCTCAAAAAGGTAGACTCACTGCTCCAAGCTACATTAGAAACAAGATCATGGGTCACTGGCAGGGTAGCACGGCGTTAGCACCTGCTCCTGTGACGCTTTAGAATAGGGTTGCTATTTCTGGAATGTTCAATATGAAACTTTCATTTTTACAGAAGAGTTTCATTCTAAAATGCTACAAAAGTGAAACCCCGTCTGACGAAAATGACTCACAAGACAAAAATAAAACCAATGATTGTCCTTTTAAAGGATGGTAGGTAACTTTAGTATGATTATGTAAGATATACTTCAGGTAATGAGTAGTTTTTAAAAATGGATATATGGTGGTTTTGGGACAGAACTCTTTGACACCCATAACAATGTTAATTGTTAACAATGTTAACATTGTCTGTTAATGATAACAGACAATGTTATAGGGATGTCAAAGAGCATCTGGGTGTCATCATTTTCTTGAAGAATATGGATTCTTAAACTTTGTTGTTCTGCAGGCCACAACTTTCTGTAATCTGATTGTCAGAGCAATCGCTGTCACTGTAAATTGATAACTCAGTTCTAATTCACCATTCACAGTTATAGTTCACTATGTTTTATGGATAATACCTTTTGGGAGAGAAACTCAAGCATATAGAATTTGATTCTGCATTGATTTCATGTGAATCAATTGTATGTGCAGTTACATGTGCAAAATTATTTAGATACATTGTCCCAGTTTTGACAAACAAAACTTTTTTGTGTTTTAGTGTGACTTAATGATTTGGCAATGCCTTCCATCTAAATAGTAATAATGCAAGTGAAAAATTACTACTTTACATGCATGCCTTGATTGGGGTATGTTAACTGTGACTAAATGGGTGATGTTTGACAGACAATAAATCAGATAAATTGTTCCATTCCAAGTAGGCCTGGCTATATCTGTTTGGAGGATAAATGTAAAAATCCAAAAAATATACAAGGTTGTTGAATAAAAATATGTAACTAAAGATTCAGAGTCAAGTCAAGTCGTGATTTACTTAAGTATATTTAATAACAAAAAGCTGAGCTCAGGAGAGAGGTACACACACAAGGTAGTGTCTGCAGATCTCTACCAGGGAAACATCTGAACAGAGATTATAAAGCAAAGGGAGGACAACAGGGCTAATTTCTAAACATCTACAAGGTCATGCTAATCGTTATTCTGAACAATGTGTTCTTGGTGAGAGTGCTTCTGATCAGGAGCCTGGGTGAAGGCCTTTCTTCTTTCCTCTGGCCTTCCATTATTATCTAAACACAATCCATACAGTCATATAGGAACATAAAGATAATGAAGCGTGCATCCAGGATCTGAGTCACACGAGGCACCTAAACAGTTCATCATGTCATACTAACAAGAATCATAAAGGGTACATAGAAATACAAGATACAATAGAATCATGAGATGCAATAAATTCTTCCACAAAGGTAGTGCAAGAAGTAATAGCTTAGTGCAAGTACAGTTTCGCAATTTGGTCGAGGTTTGTGTTCTTTTGAGCTTGTGTGCTTATGAATATGTGATGACTGCGGATGCACAATGTGTTGCCTTTTCATTCTAGATTCGCAGATTCAAGGCCAGCCAGGACATCATGGACAAGGCCACCATGTTGTACAACAAGTTTAAGAGTATGTTCCTGGTGGGAGAGGGAGAGTCTGTGCTCAGCCAGGTGCTGAACAAGTCTCTAGCTGAACAAAAGCAGCATGAGGATGCCAAGAAAGGTGCACTGAAGAGAGTTGAACAAGCCAGAGAACACAACTCATGTACAGGTACTCACACACTGATTCATTTTACATTTTTGTTTTCAATGGTTTCTCAATACATCCAAAAAATAAATTCTGATTATATTCCCTGTGGAATGGCTGTGTAATTGATTGTGGGCCAAATCAAAGCATTATACTTAAATGAGCACTACAAATTAATTGAACAGAAAAAAATATGCAGGCAAGAACATGTAGAAAAAGTTGATAAATTCAATGTGTCCAAGGTACCTCGTCCAAAGGGCTGGACCACATACAGACAGGCAAACATTTAGGTTGTATAATAATAATGTATAATATGAGTTGTTCAGTAGTCTGTCTCTCACTCAAGGGCAATTTCCGCCTTGCTCTCGCTCTTTTTTTTACTTAATGGTTACCTCAGTGGAAGATTTGAGGAGATACATTGGGCACTTTGAATTAGTTGTAAAGTAGATATTAATCCCAGCTCAAATTCGATCTTAACAATAAAGTATCTGGACACACAACTTCACTATGATAGCAGTGTCATGTTTCTGGACATTCATTTTATGCCAGTGGAACAAGACGTCATAACAATGGGATTCAACAAATTACTTTTACATGTTTTCATTCAAAGTATTGTTCAAACATTAACAGTCTAAGCGTTCCCTTTCCATTGATATTATAACAGATATCATTGTAGCTACCGTGTGGTTTAGGGCTTTTCCTGTCCGGTTCAATCTGGATGTTTTGCATCGACCTCAGGTTCGGACTCCCTTTGGTTTTCTTCCTCCTCGAAGGCTTTTCCTAAATACTTGATACGTTTCAATGCACGGGAGGAAATGTATTTTCCACTTGTTGATGTATGATTATGTGACTTGTTAAATATATTGACTCCACTAGCCCCTGGGGTAATGTCACTTCATAGACGGTAACATCCCAAGTTCAGTAAAGAAGTTAACAATTACCTTCTGTTGTCAAGTCGATATCAGGTTTTTGTCAGGCAGTTTTTTTTAGGTGAGACTGCCCTTGTCCATCTAGCAGGTGATGCCTGACTCATATAAGCATGTTTACAAGCAACAGCCTTGCAAGATTAGTCTCTGGTGTGACAGACAACAGTGTGACAAAGGTGCAGGTATGGTAACCATGCCAATTTAGTGGCGGTGCGCCAGAGATTAGCCTATGTAGGGGAAACACTAGAGTTTGCTCTCCAAAATAAGAGATCTGTTGAAGTAGAATATGCCCCAGTCAAAATAAATTTCAGAGGACCTTCAGATAAGAGTTGTTGAGGCTGGATAAGTCTACAAAAGCTTTTCCAAAGACTTGGGAATCCATCATTCTACAGTCAGATTGTATACAAATGGAGAAAATTCAGTGCCATTGCTACTACTGAGGTTATTGCTGCTACAGGGGGATCCACCATTTACATTACATTACATTACATTACAGACATTTAGCAGACGCTTTTATCCAAAGCACTTATAAAGCGAGCCGCTTTATAAGTGCATTCAACATAGAGAACTACTAGTCACCAGAAATCGTAAGTGCATTTCCTTCTTAAACAAGCATCTAAGAGCAGAACCAGTGCTAAGGTAAAAGTGCAATAAGTTATCTACCTACTTTTTAATTAAACAAATGAGACAAGTAAGTGAAGCAATGATGAATCCTCCTGATGTTGTAGAGGAGGAATCTGCAGGAGCGTGTTATTGATGCAATATTTGCCAGATTCCTCGCAGTCCAAGTTGACGTCACCACAGCATTGTCAATGGTGATGGCCAGGTCTCGATGCAGACAACCCTTCCCCGGGAGGAACACCAGCTCAGTCTTGTCCAGGTTGAGCTTCAGGTGGTGCATGGACATCTAGTCCGACATGTCTGCCAGGCACGCAGCAATGCCAGTTACTCTCAAGGTTCACATACTTTCCAATCCAAGCTGGCTTTGTATGGGAAGGTTATTTTGGAACTACCCATATCGAGCCTAACAGAGTTCAAATGTGCAATAGTACGATCGCAAATGATGCTTGCATAGTCTAATGACCTAGCAGTTAGGAGTGTAGCACCTATTGCATCAGTGGTGTGAAAATGGAACCCAAGAGAATCAGTTCAGCATAGTCAGCATGGGATATGGAGGCAAACCAAATTAGATTCATTATAGGTGCAACATGTGCTACCATCTCCCCAAAATTTAATTTGGTGGGTAGATGAGGACCCTGCCTGGCGCTTCAGGCAAGCTTGAGCAAGCATTTTGCAGGCCAGCTAAGGGTGGTCAGAGTGTTTATTGTGGAGCTCACAGTGCCAAGTGGTTACGATAAGTACCCTTGAGTGTTATAGGGTAGGAATGAGGGATTGGTTGCTTGTGTGTTTTAGTTTGTCAGTATTTCAAATGGTCCTGTAGCTCTATGACGGAATATTTTGTTTTTTTAGTATTTGCTTGTGTGTAGCATGTTTGCTGATATATTGGTTGTTAGCCGTATGTTAGGTGATATATTGTCTGTTAGTGGAATATTTGTTAGTCGAATGCTTGCTGATTATATTTTGTTAGTAGCATGCTTGCTGGTATCATGGCTTGATAGTATGCTAGCTTAATTTGCTAGTTTGTTGTCTTGGTGGAACACCCTCATTTTGTTGAAATACCCATGTTTTGTTCATATTTCGGTATAGTGGCTTGGTAGCGTGATCTTATTCCTAACTCTCCCCTTACCCTAACCAGCATCTGTATCCCATCTCCACATATACTTCTCTCTCTCTCTCTGTCTCTCTTTCTGGTAATGCAGTTGTATTGTGCATGTAGATGTTAGACACTCAGGTCTTTGCAGGTAGCAGTGTGGCTCAGCTATGTGGAGTCTGCTCAGAGCAGATATGGAGGTACGCAAGAACCTGTTACACCTTCTTGAGGTGCCGTGCCAACTCAAGGATACATGGGTGAAGGAAGCTGCCTGCTTCATAACCCCAATGACTATCACACTCCACCCATTAGTGTGACATCAGTGAATGATGCCGCTTGTCTAATGATCCTGTAGATCTATGACGGCGTATTTGATGTCTGCTATGGTAACCATTTGTGGGTTAGTACATCATTTATTTAACATTTAAACTGCAGTTCTGTATGAAGAATTGCCATAGATTATGGCACAAAAGATTGTTTCATTACATCCTGCATATTGGTAAATACATACATGTATTTGGATTTTCTACAATTAATGGACCGCCTGTTTGTAAGCCTTACCCTGATGTGTAGTCTCTTTTTGGCTCTCTGTGAAAGAGTGCATTGTATTTTGGGCACCAATCAGCTTTATAGCTATAGAGTGGTGCAAGGATGACGTATTTTTGTAGGCCAAACCTGAAGTTAGCATCGCCCTGGTTCCCTCAACAAAAAGCAAATGGGATTTTTCAGTTGGATTTTGGATTATTGCAGAAAATAAACTCCGTGGAAAACAAAAGTTTGATACTTACATGTTTTGTTCAGCAAGATAATCTTCACAAACACCACTTTTATGATCTTTGAAGCGTAAATGCAATCGCCAGAAGTAAAAAGCTACTGTTAGGCTATAAACGAACTACACCACGGTCGCATGACTTCAACGTCACCACCACTAAAAATACTGAAAACACTATAAATTGATAAATCTACAAGTTGGAAAGTTTGAGTTAGAATAGTTTGGAGGAGTATAAACACAACTAGAGGCTGTAAAGGCGGACTAGTGAGGAGATGAGTTACCGTGTTCGCCGTGATGGCGTTTAATGTCCCCGACAACCTCTGTAGTCTCATTTAGCCACTTGTTAGCAACTGCCTTTTTTAAGACACGTAAAAGCTTCAGAATTCACAAGTGGGGTATTTACTGACGTATTTTATGCCGTAGAACAAAACCACAGTCCTTATTTCAGACATCTAACCAAAAACCCATTCAAAAAACCCAAAGACTTTGAGACGAGGGAACCGGAGTCAAGGACTCATTACTGCACCGCTCTATTCGCTGATTTTGGATTCTTTTGCACAATGAATTGTCACATCAACTAGAACCTCTTTAAATTTGAATAGGATTGCACCCTGAATTGTACAAAAGATTTAGGTTGTCTGAGTTCCTGGTTGTAATCATTTAAGTTAAAATGTTAATAAAATCTACAGGATGTTGGAAAAGAAACATCTGGCGTATGTACATGTAAATGCATGTTGAGAGGAAGTGCCAAAACTATGATGTGAGCATTTTTTTAAACCAGCAAGTAGTATGTCAGCAACGAAGTGTTATAACTCTGTGAGTGATTGATAATCGTAAAATAATACGTAGTAAAACCACGTCATGAAGCTTGTCTGATGGTTAAATGGTAAATGAATTCTGACCAGTTGAGTCACAAGTAGAAATCTACCAGAGAATTGATACACTGAGGCACTGTCCTGAAATGCCTTTCACCACTACTTGCAGGATATCATAGGATCTCTGTGGTTGACCTTCTCAGTAGACACACAGCGTGATCAGGAGTCTGGCACCACATCCTTCATTTACTTCACATCTTCATTTACTTATTGTATTTACACCAAGCACCGTATTTATACCACGATGACTGTCTCAATGAATGGTCCCATTCTAGAGCAAGGCATGTCAAATAGATGGAAAATCAAATTTATCTTGGTTACGTCTGGAGCTAGGCATGTGTCATCACATGCCCCTGTGAATTCTCCTCTTTGAGGTGGCTTAGGTTGCTTACTAATGTTGTGTGTCTGTCTGTCTCTGTGTGGTGCTTAAAGACAACAAGATGGCAAATGGTGATTTCAGCCCTGAAGATAAGAAACAGGAGACAGAAAGGGAGAAGCTTCTCGAGGAGGCCTCATCAGGAGAAAATCGCAGGTAACAGACAAGTTCATACACAGCCCATAAGGTGTGGCACAAATGTTACAGACCGTAGCCAGGGTCTGAAATTGCCGGTAGAATTTGTCTTTGGTGGATAAATCAATGAGGGTCATCCATACACTGGCTGGTAACTTTTTGAGACTCTCTTACCAATCAAATCAAAACAAGGTATCAAACAGGCTCCTGATTGGCTGCCTGTTATGTCGGCTCTACACAAAGCAGTGGCATCTAAACTTTCTCCACTGCTTAGATGGTTAACTCCTAACATTGGTTTGCTAGTTGAGAATTACTATCAAAATGTGCAACATTGAAACTTGAATTAGAGTGTGTGTGTTGCAGGTTGGTTGCTTCATGCTCATCCATTGTATAAGTGAGTGAGCATTTCAGTTCTTAAACTTCTAAAGTCCCTTAATCTGTACATGAAAGGGCATTGAAAATGTATATTCCTTATTTTGGCCAGTAAAACATTCTTAGCAGGTATTTTCTTCCTCGGTAGGTTAGCCAAGAAGGTAATTTCAGACACTGACACAAATTTCCAAAGTGAAGTTTTGATTTGACAAGACTGCAAAATGTTATCTTACCTGTCCTCTATTAACTTAAATTGTGCAAACTCATTTTTTCCCCTTTTTTGTCTGCAGTGCCCCAAAAGCTCAGGAAGAGTCCACCTGAGTCTCTTCATACCTAGAGAGAAGTGATTTGCTGCTGTGCTCAGATGACCTCACCAACTGGGATCTCCTGTCCAATTCCACTATTCTAGTTGAACGATGAGGTCACCAGTCCCACGATAACAATTTGTTTTATTTATTTGTACTTTGCATTTCAGTGTGCCATCTCCCCATCTGTTTACATTTGAGTGAACTTAAAATCTCTCCGTTTAAGCATGCTCAGTGACAGAATAGTGAGTGGGTTTTATATGTTGAGTTAGGCTGTTCATGTTGTATTGGACCATGGCAGATCAGTCATAACACATCAAGCACAGAAATGTGTCTAAGAGGATCTCAAGTAACATTTGATCCCAGTTCTCATTTGAAGTAGATTGCATTTGATTGTACTGTGTCAACTTTTGGAGAATCTGTAGTAGAGTCATATCTTAATTCCATGACCTGAGGTAGGGAGGATTAGCTGTAGTTCAGAGTAACATTACTACTTCTGATAGTGGGTACAGTCACTCCCTCTAAAATACATTCTGTAGATGTATATTCATTTCAGGTGCACAAAGAAAATTACTTAAGTTTGCCAAAGTTTCTTTTGCCAAGAAAATGCTTTATTCAACCATGCTTAAGTGTCTGTTTTAAAGGGTTTTTCTAACATAGATGTAAATAAGAGTATTTTTGTGCCTGTCTGAAGACCTGTTTTAGCATCCATTAATAAAGCAATAGTTTGTTCACTATTCATACGTGACAGTATTATTGACATCTTTCACATTATGATGTGATTTTAAAGAAACGTGGTCCAGTAAAAAGGGTAGTGTTTCAGTAAGTACTTTATTATTTAAAACAGAAAAGTCAGTTTGTAAACATTACATAAACAAATGTAGAAAAACATCTTCCCTTGAGCAAAAACAAACATTTCCGAAAGTGGCAATACATTTCTATTTCAAATGAAATTTAAAACACTTTGTACTGTATTATACAGCATTACTGCGATCAACTATTTAGAGAAAAGCATTAGTTATATACACCAGGGTCCACGTAGGAATAGCTCAGGAAGTCTCCCAGCTTGTTGCCTCGAGCGTCGTAGTGCAGCATCCGGAAGCACTTGTCACAGAAGAGACAAGGCTCACTTGGAGCAAACCGGTCGTTGGTGGTTAACCATCTGGAGAGTTAAGGCGATGTCAAAGGTGTGTTCACAATTTTAACAGAACAACATTGTCATATTGTGTGAACTTTTTTTTTTGCGTTTTACACACCTGCCAATGTAGACGTGACATACAGTACACCGCCTGGTGGCGACCCTGTGCTTGTGGATGAGAAGGGGGTAGAGCTTCCTGTCAAGGCAGTCACTCTTATGGGACAGTCTGCAAGGAAGAGGGAGAGGAATCAGCCATTTCTTTGAAGCTTTGAATGGAGATCACACTCGCGTTTGTCTCATTTATGCTGCTTAAAAACTGCTAAAAAAAAAAAAAAAAAGCACATAAAAACCTATAGACATTTATACATTTTAATGTGAAACGTTCAAGTATGATGAAACCTCTAGGACACCTTATTTGGCTCTTTATCCCGTGAGTGAGTGTAATAAAATCCTAGTGAACCCCTTTACTGTTAGTTGTCTAACAATGAGGCGCTTTATTTGAAAGGCCAATTCTAGTAATGAGACATTAAGTGCTGACCAAATCACATCTCATGGCCAACTGAACCACCATCTAAATTGTAATATAATGGTATGGTTTATTCATGTACATTTAGCACTGAAGATAGGTAGGGTCTGAGTAGGCCAGCAATCTGGTGATTTTTGCAGAGGGTGGGGCTTCATGGACTGCATGACTCAAAAGCACATCCTATTTAGTTCTGTAAGCCTTTCAGGAGCTAACGCAAAGATTAAATTAGATTAGATGGCTCTTTATTGTCCCCGAGGGGAAATTGCAGTTATGCAGCAGTACAAAACAAGAGAGAGGCACACATCACTATACAATAAACAAATTGTTAAACAAAAAGTGAGTTTTGAAAGCCAGAAACCTCAGCACCTGGTGAAGTAAATGTTGAGTCATTGGTATTGATCAACAACCCTGTCAAACCCCCCCAAAGACAGTAATTTCAGTAAAAAAATCGTATTTATTGCACTTTTAAGTATAAGGGGAGATAGATATAGAGATAGATATTGAAATGAGGCCGGGGTCATAAAAGACAATGATAACCAACCTGACATCTGTGATGATGACAAGGTGTTCACAGTCTCCTTGATGACAGTAGAGGTAGGGGAAGCCCACTTTCACATTCAGATCCACAAACCGCGTGTCCTCCATCTTGGCTTGCCGGTAGTCAGGGAAGTTGCGGCTCTTTGCCCATTCTATGGTGACCCTGCATAAGAGACACCGAGAAAAAACCCCATTTAATCCAACTCAGTTTCAGGTTACCTAAAGTTTAGAAGTTTAAAATGCTCAGGAGTTTTCTGTACAGCAGGCTGAACTTGGATACTTTAAACAGTGCAGCCTTGTGACCCAAAGTAAAGCATTTCTAATCTTAATTGGATGTAAAAACCTGAGGGGATGAATAGCTGTGGCAGTATGACGTCCCTGCCTCTGGTCTGCTTTAGAATGTGATCGTATTTCCACAAGTGGGTGAAATTCATGATAAAATGGTGGATTAAAGCAAAGATATCCTGACTTGAACAGAGTCACAGGGTGTCAACATCATCATCCTTCTAGACTAAAAAGGTCCCTGTAAACGCTACAAGTACTACTAGATAATATAGAGCAGCGGTGTCATACTCAAGTGCCACACTGAGGAATTCAAATAGAGTTGATAGTTGGACATTTACGTATTGATGTAATGTAGTTTCTTAAAAAGGCCCATATAGGCACTCACATGCTGCTGAACACCCCAAATCAATGACCATATAGCCTGCACGGTTTTTAAGATTGGTACTTATAGTATAGCAGTATAGCAGGTAACTGCTACCTGGCACCTTTTTTGATGCAAGTTCAGAAATTTGTGGAATAAGGTCCTGAACTGTGGCCACTTTCAAAACAGAGAGAAGTTGGAAGGAGAGGCAAGTCCTCCGTTTACATTTGGCTTGCCCACAAAGGCAGCATTCAAAATTGTGAAGAGAACATCTCAAACTGAGTGCACAGTGACTCTACATTAGTCTGGAAACATTATTTACATTGGAAAATGATTTAAGACTTCCTAAGAATGGGAGGAAATGATTAAGAGGGGAGGGATTAAACAATCAGAGCAAAAGATTATAAAACATGGGAGTAAATGATCAATCAATCAATCAGGAGGTAGGACTCACATACTGATGTCCTGACACTCAGGGAACCGCATGTCATTGTAGAAAACTCCTTCAAAGAAGAAGAAGGCTGACTTGTAATGATCCTAAAACAGAATACATTCAATTATTATCTGTATGTTCCTAAATGGAGGGGTATAGCCAGAGGAAAGGTTAGTGCAGATACACAGTAGCATGGCCTCACTGTGACAAATCTTTATGATCAGTTCTCATACATTGCTTTGAAATTATAGTTGTATCGTGGACGTGTGTGTGTGGGGTGTGTGTTCTCACTTTGCTGCTGAAATCTGTAGCCATGTCTGGCATGTTGCTGAACTCTCCACACACTTGCAGGTCGCTGATACAGAAAATGGCATCCCTCAGGTCCGCCAAGCTGTGCGAGCCTGTCATCATCAGAGTCATGTGGGGTCTGATGTACTTGAACTGAAGGAAGATGGGCAACAACAGTCAGGGCTGTTGAGAATAACCGACAGTCTGCACTACTACCTATTGAACCACTCGTCTGTAGAAGACGGTCAGACTTGGAGGGAGGTAGAAAGGTAAACGCCAAAATGCTCACTCACTTTCTCAAAAACGGATGGATAGTAGATGTTGATGGTGAGAATGATCTCCCCCTCAGGGACCATGTCGACGGCCTCTTCTGCTTTTCTACCAACAGTTAATCGTTCCTAGACACCAAACAAAGAACCAAGCGTGAAAAAAAGACATATACTGTATACACATAGACATATATATATATATATATATGCCTTACAGAGAGTAACAGTAACTCTAAAGAATGCAAGGGGTGCTCCTGTCCCCTTGCTGACAGACTGATAGCATGTCCATACAGTAGGAAGAGGACCCACCAGTTCATCAGCGTAGCGGTCATGTCTACCAATCTTATTAATTTTCAGAGTATCTTTGTAATCCTGTCTCCTCTTCCTTTGTCTGTTGAAAGAGAGCCACAGTGCACCGTATCACAATTTGTTTTCATGTCGTAGATTCATCTAAGACATGCCACCAACTGTACAAATTGTACCTCAGTGTTCTGAGAGTGGGTTCTGGGGGTACAACTTCTATGTCAGGAGGCTGATCCACAGGATGACAGCGGAGTGAATCAAGACTTGAAAGGAAGAAACAAATAGAGAAAGTGTTGTGATTATTTCACAACATACACATTTTCAAGACTTAGTAACAAAATAGACAGAATTTCTTTAAGTTGACTTGAAAAGCTCAATAGTTGGTAACCAGTGGTTCCCAGAGTGGGGTCTAAGGACCACCAAGGGACCTCGAGGGGGTCCAAAGGGGTCCCCAGCAAAATGCAGAATGGATGACAACAATTTAATGGTACACAGTAAGTACACAGTATCATAGTAAGTGATAAGTGAATTATGAAGTTATATGGTCACTGACTTGAGGTCAAAGTTCACCCATCTTTTTATTTCCCTCTATCTTGCCATAGATAATTCTGCTTTGGATAATATTAAAACAAATAGTTTCAGAAGGGTGGCGATGCATGACTGCGGCAAGGGACCACGTTTGAAAAAGCCTGAACTAGCTCACTAACTACGACAGGTAACGTTAACGGTATCGTTACCGTTTGACTAACGTTACCTGCAGATGGATTTGAGTTCACTCAGAGTCTCAGTCGCGATCCCCATTTCCTCTGCAAAGGCAGTATCAAATGTGTCCTCGTCCTCGTCCTGATATGAGTAGTTAGATGGCGTCAGCCTTTCGAGCCACATGTTTCTGAACGACCCGAGATGGAACGTTTTGCTGTTAACGTCAATATATTCATATTCTGGGATGTTTGAGGTGCTGTCAGTGGAAGTGCTGCACGCCGCCATTTCTCTCCTTCAGAAGCACAGGATCCTGGGAAATGTATTTTTTATGGGTAGTGGTGATGGGTGATTGAGTTGTGGGGGTCATGAAGAGGGGTAGGTGTGGACTACAAAAAAACATGGAGATTTTAGCGTTGTTATGGGGAGCCGCAGTGACGTCACTTCCGCTCGCCTCTGGTTCATTGCTGTCTATTCTAATACGTTACAAATTACTTGATATAAGAAAACTACCAACCCTACGGTTTTGACTCTGAAATATGTTAAAGGCCGAAGCGATACTTATTCCTCGGCCTCATTTTGGTTGAATTCATTCAATAGAATTTAAGATTAAACGTATTTGCATTTACTGTACTACACTACCCAGCATCCCTTCGATATAAACAAGGCACAACTTCCTAGTTTGACACGTTACAAATACGAAGCGGGGAACTATGCAAAGTTAACATGTCAGTGACAGTTGCTCATTTGAGCTAGTGTGTAGTGTAGAAAGTGATGGCAGTGTAGAACAAAACAAGACATCACTGTTGCGCTATGGCCTTTGTTTCGATTTAAGACGTGTCCCACGCTTTGAATACTCCTCATCTTGTCCTTAAAAAACACATTAGGTAATAAGTGAAGCCATGGTTGCTGGTAAATTTAGCTAGGTTTAAAATGTAGCGCGCTCACTGCCCTAGAAATAGAAGCGCGCCTCAGGTCGGCAAACAGCAATCTACTGTATATTCCCGTGTGACTAGTGGAGAATCATCCTTCTGCCACTATGGACCTAAAGTCTGGAACACTCTTCCAGAAAGCCTGAGAGCAATTGATTCAATTGATGCCTTTTAAAAAAAAAGAACATAAAACACACTTATTTAAACTGGCTTTTAAGTAGTCGATTAGATCCTTCTGTGCCTTTTTTGCTGCTGTTTTACTCCTTTTTTAATTGTGTTTTAATTTATTACTGTTTTTTTTTCTTCTGGTCTTTTCGTGTTTTATTGTTTAATCCTGTCTGTGTTATTTTATTCGTATTGTTGTAAAAGACTTTGTGTCTGAAACGTGCTTTACAAATAAAGTGTAGACCAGAGGGATGTTGTAGACTTCGTCGATCAGTTGGGTTGCATCAGTCAGTTCTTGAAGCTCCAAAGTGTCTGAAAAGGGGATGGCGTGATTGCACTGTTCAGTGTATGAGCTTATTACATGCGCATGTTATACAAGTCCGACACACAATATAGTATGCTGTGCGGGCTAACTTTAGTTAATAAGCGTTACCACAACTCACATTTCGCCAGAAGGAACAGCCAATTCCGGGCGCTGTACCTGAATCATAAATAGAGCGGGGGCCAGATTTTTGTCAGCAGGCGAGGAGGAACATCTAATTCCAGCGTGAATGCCATTTCTTTTCTTAAGCTACTCGAGTTACTGGGAGCAAAGAAATACCATCTTCGACTACGTATTTTCATTTCACGATTTTGTTAACTAACGCCAATTCCAGCATGTATCAAGCGGAGGATGCGACGCACAGTCCTATCCAACAGGTACTTCTCAATGGATATGGCATTTTATTTAATTTATTAGTGGAAGAAGGTTAATTTCCTGATAAGTTGCCTAACGTTTTCTGTTTTATTAAGACAAAGTCTAAGACAAAGTAATTCACGAGGCAGGTTGTTAAAAAAGTTGGTATATCACCCTTGACTATCTTGATGATAGATCTTTATTTGTTACTGTTTTATTTTTATGATTACATTTCTACATATGGTAATACTTTGGGGTGTCAAATCATGTGCCGTGGAGGGCCGAGAGTATGCAGGTTTTCATTCCAACCAAAGACTACACCAGGTGCTTTCACTGATTATCGCACCTTCAGTCAGAGAGGAGGAATCAGTCAGTGAAATCATCTGGTGTAGTGTCCGGTTGGAATAAGTTTTTAAATAACGTTTTAAGACTAATAGATTTATGAAGCCTCTGGTTTTATTTTTCCCCCCAGGTGGTCGAGTCAGATAATCTGGATTTAGAGTAAGTGCGCTACGAAAAATAACTATAGTAATATTATAACAAGTTCTAAAGGGGAAATGTATGCAAAAACAGCAGCTCCCTCATATGATTTTTGTTGTCGAACAGATGTCTGTCTGCCATATGACCTATAGAACCCTAATATTACTCTGCCACCCTGTCATTCATTCAGGTCACCGCAAATTGAGAGACTTGATTTGGAGACTGCATTGAAGGAATGCTCCAATGCCCTCGATCTTTTTCTTAACAACAGATTTGCTGATTCATTGGCTCTCCTAAAACCCAGGTATGTCACTACATCAATAACAGGATCTCCTTCTGACTTTGAATGACAGTGTGGGACTCTGTTTCTGGCTATGGGTTTCACTCTGATCTGTGCAAATCAGTTCTGTTATTTGCATTTAATAATGATGATTATTACTGGTTTTAATGTTGGGCGTATGTGTTTTGTTTGTTAGTTTATTGCATTTATCTCTCCTTCAGGAAGAGCCAGAGCATGTACCATGCGACAGGCTACAGTAGTATCTTGGTAATGCAGGCAGGCATGACCTTTGAACCAAAGGACATTGATGCTGCCATGGCGTCATTAAGGGATTCTCTGCATGTATGCCAGAGGTAGGACTTAACAACGTAGGTTTCTGAGTTACAAATGTCCCGGATCAAAATTACAATCTTATACGTAGCTTAATTCAAAGATCACCCCTACCAAGAGAGTTGGGGAACTGTTAAAACATAATGACTTTTTCCATTTGTATTCCTTCACATAGATTTCGGAAAAAGACTGGATTGATGGAGACCATAGCCAACCTGTGGTATCGACAACCAACCGATAACCTGACAGAAGGTGAGGGACACCTTACACTATCTACTGATAGTGTATCTATACAGTCTCTCTGAAGCATATCTAATGTCCCCGTACAGAAGGTAAATTGTGTTTGATCACCATACAGTGAGCCCCAAAAGTATTTGGGACAGGGAGTTGGACAATTACTGCCAGAAATCTATTTCAGACAGGACAATAGTAGACTATGGAGTGGATTTAATGACATGGTCACAATTTGAGTTGCAACACAAAAACAAATACGCAATGTATTTACTAAGTTTGGGCTTGCAAATGACCACAGGCGAAGATAATATCTTGGAGCCTAGATAGAAGTTTAGACCATTTCCCTGACATCCATTAGCAATGAATAGATCTAGCTACCATCACAGCCAGGCTTGCCTGTAGAAATAGCAGACTTAAAACTTTGCACAAATTATAAAAGGTGTGCACAATCAACAGATGATGATGATGATGATGTCTCCAAAAGTGAGAAATCCCCAAAAAGCTACTTTAATCAACAAACTTCAACAAGTAGCACTATAAATGGTGACACAATATAGAGAAAACTGGTGTTATTTTTTTAACTGTTCATCCAACATGTGACATTTTAATCTTTAACAGAAGAGATGCATGCAGAGCTGTGCTATGCTGAGGCTCTGCTGCAGAAGGCAGCTCTCACTTTTCTGGATGAGAGTATAATCGGCTTCATCAAAGGAGGGATGAGAATCCGAAACAGTTATCAGATTTACAAGTAAGACACTTAGAACGAATTTCTGTTTCTGGAAACAAGTTATTAAGCAGACAGAGAAAAGAGAAACTACACTATTTAAGTGCATCATAAAAATGGTTTCTTTTCAACCAGGGATTGCCAAGTCATGGCAAATATCACAGCGAACACGGAAACGCACAGGAGCACACATGTTCATTTCAGGGGTGGTGTCAACATGGGCATTGGATCATTCAATCTGGTGAGAGCTACCCTTAGATTTTTCTCTCATGGAATGTTCTGAGTCCTCTAGCAAGCATAATGTGCTCCTGCAGTATATTGAACAAAGCAATCATTGGTGCTGTTGCTAAGGTTGTCTCATAGTACAGCTAACCCAACCATTGTCATTATATCAGATGCTGTCTCTGCTCCCAGCCAGAATCCTCAGACTGATGGAGTTTTTGGGTTTCTCTGGAGACAGGGTAGGTGCTATCGGTCTCAATACATTTTAGAAAGTACTGATAGTCTTTTGATCTGACATAACAAATGCTGAGATGCTCATCACTGTACACAAAGATCATTTCCTAATTGTCTAACAGGAACTGGGTTTGTCAGAGCTGAGAGAGGGGGCAGCCAGCCATGGCCTGCGCTCTATCCTCAGCACCCTGACTCTGCTGATGTTTCACCTCTACATCACGGTGATACTGGGTAAGAACAACAACATGGGGTGGAGGAGAGCTGCTTTTGTAATTTTAAAGCTAGGGATTTTTATGGATAAGCAAACTCTCCCTTTCTTTCCTTCTGTCGATCTTCCCTGTTTTGTCTCATAAGGTACTGGTGAAACTAACCTGTCTGAGGCTGAAGCGCTGCTGGAGCCCTACATTGAAAAGTTCCCCAATGTAAGCGGTGCATTTTACACAGTAATATGGTTTGCCATTGCGGAAGGCTAGCCTTTAGCTTGGACTGATGCAGTTGGGGAGTAGTTGTTCAGCACTTTTAGAAAACTTCTTCCGTCTGAAGATGTGTGGTAGGCTTCATGAAATGGGTAGCTACAGGACCACAAGAAAAGTTGATTAACTAAAATCCCTAGCACACTTTGACAGGCGAAGTTTTGCTTTGGGGTCATTTACGTTTCTTGTTTTGCAGCTTTTGGCTGAAGTAGACCTTTGATGAATTCTTCATTCATACAGTGCTTTCCTCTTAATTTGTTTGCCTTTTGTATTTTGTCCATAGGGAGCCCTCATCCTTTTCTACATTGCAAGAATTGCTTTGCTCAAAGGAAACTTCACATTTGTGAGTGATATCTTACTGAGGAGTGTCTTTGTCAGCTCAACTTTGTTTAAAATACAATTTCAGAATATATATTTCTCTAAGTGTCTTTGTTCCTCCCCAGGCCCAGGAGAAGTTCCTGGCATGCATCACGGCACAGCAAGAGTGGCGTCAGATTCACCACCTGTGCTACTGGGAGCTGATGTGGGCGTACTCCTTTGAGCAAAACTGGAGGGAAGCATACCGTTATGCTGACCTGCTCTGCAAAGAGAGCAAGTGGTCCCAGGTAACTAATCTCCATTTTACCATGTGGTAAAACTGCAGCCATGTTTTTAAGTTACTTTTGTCTCTAATGACAAGTTGTTTCCTTTCTTGTCGAAGGCTATCTACGTGTTCCAGAAAGCGGCCATTCTGAGCATGCTCCCAGAGGACGAAGTGAAACAAATGGGGGAAAATGTGGAAGAGATATTCAGGTGCGTTAGGGAGAGCACCATTTGCGTGTACATTTCTGTTAAATAACTATTACACAATAAGAATGTTTTTGTTTGTATTAGGCAGGTGGACAGCCTCAGACTGAGGATTGCCGGGAAGTCTATTCCAACTGAGAAGTTTGCAGCAAAGAAGGCTAAACGATACTCTTCACCTAACCCTGTGAAACTAGTCATCCCTGCTCTGGTGAGGACACACATGCACAACTTTTCAGTGCATTTGCAACGTGATGGATATCACACCAAGAGATCTTCTCAATTTGTCTGGCTAAATTTTTAAACATGAACATCCTTCTTTTCTCACAGGAAATGATGTATGTGTGGAACGGCTTCACAATAGTTGGGAAAAGACCAGAGTTGATTCAGAGCCTGATGACCACCATAGAGAAAGCAGAAGAGCAGCTCAGAGATGATCCAAGTGAGTTAATTTTTTAAGTTCTGCGGCAGAGACAATTTAAACAGGGAAGCTAAGTTGCTATGCTATATTAATGTTAGTAATTGTTCAAATGAAAGTGATGGCACTCTGTTTCATGTGTAGACCCATCGGAGTATCACTTGGATGACCAATGTGTTGTCCAGCTGCTGAAGGGCCTGTGTCTGAGGCAGCAGGGGCGTCTTGTCCAGGCTGAACTCTGCTTCACTCATGTCATTTCCAGGTGAGAAGACAAAGGTCAATGTCATGGGATTGCTCACTTTCTTTCTGAGGCCTTACACATTACTAGACTGGGAGTCTACTGCGCTAATCTGATCAAAGCATTCAATTGGCATCAGAAAATCTTACTTTAGACAACAATGATTGTCATTCCATTGCCAATACAGTGTTTTATTATAGGTGATGATGCCAATTACTACTACTGCAACAACTTTTACAAGTAGAACAGTATATCAAGAAGGCTATTTCAAATAGAACTATCAAAATTTAAAAGCAGAAGTTCACCATTGATCCCTTACATTATACAACGTACAAATGATGGCAAAAAATGACAGACTAAGACTATTTGGGTAATTGAAACTAACAAATGTTTGTTTCTAAATTGTTTTCAAGCTTTTTTGGGGGGGCGGGACTAGTCAAACCCTTTTCTTGAAGATGTATGGCAGTGACTGACTGTCATATTTTTGCAGTGAAAGCGATATCAAGCATGATGACTACCTGGTGCCATTTACCATGTATGAGCTGGGCCTGCTTTACAAGCAGAAAGGTGACACTAACAAGGCAACCACCTTGATTGAAAATGCCAAGTAAGTGTTCTTTCTGGGCCTCCAGTGTCACAGCCCATTCAGAGGGTCTTGGATATGTATGGCTGCTACCTTTTGTGTTCTAGTTGCACTTATGCTGCCATACTGCAGGAGGGGCTAACTACTCACTCATGTTGTAGGATGAACTACAAAGATTACAACATGGAGTCAAGGCTACACTTCCGCATCCATGCAGCACTCAACACCATGGGCTCTTATCCTGTTAAACCTCCACCTTCACGCACATCAGCTTAAGACTCCAGGAGCCTCAAATGAAATGTGGAAGAAATTGATGTCCAATATCAGTCTTGTTTCCCTTTATTTTGCCATGATTGAGTAGATTGAAAACAATTTTAGTAAAAATATAAAAATGCATTGAATTTGTTTTTCACAATGCACATTGTGCATCAATGTCTGTTTGACTATTGAATAAATTAATACATGTTGTTCACTTATTTTATTGGTGACACAGAACTTATGGCATGTTTTCCTATGGTGGTGATAGTACATGTTTGTCTTTACCATACATATCCATCCATGAAATAAAGCCCATTACTTATAGCAAACACTCCATTCCTCAGCAACTATCTGAAAAGGCCTAACTATATTGCATTGAAGACAATGGATATCCTAGGAATTCTGAGTAGATAAATACTTGTGTAATTTAGTTTAAAATCCTTGTTCCAAATTTAACACATGGGGAAGCCTGTAGACAATTAACCAGGTATAATGATTGCTTATAGAAATTGCTTAATTTGGGATTGGAGGGCAGTTGAAGGAACATTTGAACATTTGGACTCTTTTTGCATCACTCGAGCGTCCTGGATGATGAAAAATAATGTATTCTTCTAATATGAATCTCTGAAAACACTCCTGACCACGTGGTGTGCTACAGATGATCAGCTGACTGAGCCGGGGGAGGAAGAGGAAGAAAGATGGAAGGGAACAGAGACGAAGCAGAAAAATGTATAAAGATAGCATCCAAAGCCGCCGAAGCTGGAGATAAAGAGAAGGCGCTGAAGTTCCTCAATAAAGCAGAGAAGCTCTACCCAACTGACAGAGCCAAAGGTAACGTTAGGCCAGCTAAGGCCAGCCTTGACTTAGCTGGTCTAGCCAGTCAGGCTAGCCTGACACTGGCGTAAGAACAGCCCCGTACTGTAAAACACCAGTAGCTAAAGGTGGTCGTCGTTCAACCTAACCTAGCTGTCAGCTGCATCTAGTTTGCGAACGTAAGAGTAAAATGTTGGTACTTTAATATAAAATTAGCCATGAGGTAAATTATGGCATAACACACTCATGTTCCAATAAAAGGCCAAACGTTAATTTACGTTAGCTAACACTGTGTAGCTAGCGTTAGCTACCGTGTTCGGCGCAGAGCACCTATGAATCCTATATGAGATATGAACCAACGGCTAATGCTAGCCTGTAATTCTAACTAGCTAACGTTACCATCATGGAAGCGTTATTCTGGATCACGATATCATCGACAGGGGCCAGCTAACGCTATCTATGCAACTTAAGTCTACCTGTACATCTAGCGCACTCTTACTAGGCCACCGCCAACTGTTAAGCCTAGTAAGTCAATCAATATCTCACTTCGTAACGTTACATCTCATGTTAGCTAAAGGCTCGGGTTCTAACAAGTATTTAGCTGTACATTCATTAGGGGTTACGTTATATATATATAACGTTTGCTTTCACTTCCTAAGCCGTTGTGGCTTTACTACATAAGGCCGGTGATTTCAGCGAGAGACAGAGGAGGTATGTGGAGCAAGGAAAGACACGTATGGCGACGTGAACAGGCTCGCCAGGCCACAAAGCCCACCGACAATCCCTTAATTGAATGATTGACCCAGGGCTTGTAGGTTGAAGCATAGCATTAGACAATGCCAAATCCAGGGCCTACCACTGTCTGAGGGAATAGAATACACAGGTACAGGCTTGACTGGGGCTGCAACTTTCAGATGATTTGGTTTTAATTGTATTGCATAAAGGGCTTTGTAATGTCTATTTTCTAGTAATAGATTATTGGAAAAATAAACACAGATGACCAGTTGGAGCTACTCAGTTGTAAATGTGTAACTCCTTACCTCCTTTGGAACTACTAAGTAACACCAGAAAGACTTGAAACGGAATGTACTGAAATGTCCAAACAGGTCCTATCAACTAAAACGTGCAACCCAAACGTTTTAATGTTACATGCTGAGTGATAGCGATAGTAATTAAAAGGCATGTAAAGTTTTGGTCTTATGACCTTCCTCAGAAGTGACAATGGGAGACCATCTTATGCCCAAGCTGCCCACAAGAAACTAATAGATCACTTGTGCTATCTGACACAAGTCATTCCAGTAAGTTATCCAAATTATAACGCAAGGTTAGCATGTGGCAAGAGAGGAAAATGCAAACTTGTTATATATAAATATTTTCAAAGAATTTAAATGTAAAAAGCACAAGATAACATTTAATAGAATTTTCTCCTTCATGTCATCTTAGAGTAGTTTGTAGGGTGTAAATCAATTTTTTTTTAGTAGTAAGTCACAGTTAGACAGCTAGGTGGTAGACTGATCCTTGACAGTGAATCCTTGATATGTGAATTTGGTTATTGCAGACCTTTTTTTATGTATTCCATATTCCATTTAACCTCATGGCATGAAAACCTAATGTGACAACTGTCAATTTGTCTGATGATGCAGGTGACCTGTGAGCAGCTTGAGTAAATAAGATCCTATTGTTCAGTGTCATACCTGTGGATGATCACAAGACTGTAACATTTTAGAGTATATCGCCTTATTAAGAAGACATTGTGCAGGATATTTTTTCTCACATATTGTAGACAACCTGTCTACAGTATTGTCGCCAATACAACAATACTCAGGTGTGCATATTGTGCACTGTGATTTCTAATTGCATTTATCAACAAGCACATTCCAAAACGCAGTTGTTTTTTTCCCAACACCAAAATTTTTGCAAAGTATACTGTTTTGGTAGACCAGCCAGTCCAGAACCTGAAGTTTGGAGAAACAATCTCTACAACTGTATTGAAAAGATAATTGTTCTAATCTGTCAGTGCTCTGCAGTTTTAGCAAATGTGATACTTACATGTTTTTGTTTCTACATGACATGGAACAATGATAAACATGTAAACTAAAGCCCCAATCAAGGATTTCTTCTTAAAAGGACAGTGGGCAGTCCATTCACCTTTTAGTAGTTTTATTCTTTATTTAGACATTGGGAAAGAAGTGAGTGAGACAGAGTAAGGTAGGCACAGGAGAGAAAGCACTGGCAAAAAGTTGCAGTGAAATGGTTTGTTTCTGCATTGGAGAATATTTGTGCGGGAGCATATTTAGGTGTTAAAGGGAGACTTCAGGTACTGAAGTTCAGACGCTACTGTGGCCTGCAGCATTAGAGCATGCATTGTTGTTTGGCTTCATTCAGATGAAGACACGTGACCACTTGTATTGTGTTGTTCAGTACTACTACTCTGCCCCAATGGTTCCTGGTCCCCCAAAAAGTACTACCTTGCTAGCAGGAACTATCCCAGACTAATCTTTTTCAGGGCCAGTTCCCCCCGGTGGGAAAGGTCAAAGTTCCTGCAAGTACAGATAGTTCCTGCGGTCGAAAAAACGACTTATGTGGATTACAAGCAGAAAGTGATTACCATCAATATTGTTCAAAGGGAAAAAATACATAGTAAAACAAAATTGGGCCATGCATTTAAAGCTACACTACTAGACAAGATTTTAATGTAAAAACAATGTCCTGAAGCCAGTGTGTTTTCCTCATTGTTTGCAATGGGATGTTTTTGCACTCTTCTAAAAATGCTTGGTAATTTTTTTTTATGGTCACCAAAAGTTGAAAAATGTCCAACATTTGATGAAACGCTGCACCTGTCACTCCAACTTAATCTAGCCATCAAATCACGTTCAGGAGGGGCAGGACAGACACCACAAGGAACAACTGTTATGTTCTACAACTTTGGAACAACAAGAATGGAGGAGAAACTGATGATCTTGGTCTCTGACTATCTGTGTTTCTACCAAATGATAAACCCAGACTACCAGCAGAGCCACTTATAACTTAATGTCACCAAAACAAAGGAGATGGTGGTGGACTTCAGGAGGACTAGGGCCCAGCCAACCCCAGTCTCCATCCAGTGGACGGATGTGGAGTTCATCTGGACAACAAACTGGAATGAGGCCCTGTACAAGAAGGGCCAACTCTACCTCCTGAGGAGGCTCAGGTCCTTCAACATATGCAGTTCTCTGCTGCATATGTTCTATCAGTCGGTTGTGGCCAGTGTCATCTTTTTTGTGGTGGTGTGTTGGGGCACTAACACCAGGGCCCAGAGCAGGCTGAACAAACTGATAAAGAAGGCTGGCTCTGTCTTGGGGATTAACCTGGGCACCCTGGAGGAGGTGGCAGAGAGAAGGATGCTGGCCATCATGGATGTCTCCCACCCCCTCCATGCCATGGTTATGAAGCGGTTTAGCTTATTCAGCCATAGACTGATCCAACCACGGTGCAACAGAGAGCGCTACAGGCCGCCATCAGACTTTTTAACGCCGCCCCCAATACAACTTGACTGAGGACTGTTTTGCTCCTCACTTGTTATGGCTTATCGCCCTGCACATTCATTGCCATTCATTAACTTCGTATATATGCTCCATTCATTCACAAGCTGCTCCTCTCAGTCCCAGCTGAAGAAGTTCAACCTGCCACAGATAATAATGGTCCAGTTCTACACGGCCATCACTGAGTCCATCCTCACCGCATCTATCACCATCTGGTTTGCTGGTGCCACTGCCAGGGACAAAGCCAGACTGCAGTGTATCATCCGGTCAGCAGAGAGAAGGTGACCTGCCACTGCTTCAGTTCCAGTACGCCTCTAGGATCAGGAAGCAGGCTGGAAGGATCATGGCTGACCCGTCTCACCCTGGACACTCTTTTTTCAAACTTCTCCCCTCTGGCAGGAGGCTGCGGTCTGTCAAGACCAAAACAGATTCTTCCCCATGGCAGTGGGGCTCACAAAAAAAGCCCTCTGACCCCCCACCCCCTGCAGACAGAAAACACACACTTAATTATTTATTTCTTTCATTGTATATATTGTTTGAGTTTCTTTATTTAATTTCTGTGCCTGTCTGTTTTTTAATGTGCCAACGTCACCGAGTCAAATTCCTTGTATGTGCGAATGTTTGTCTATTTTATTGTATTTAGGCCGTGTATTTTATATTTTGTTTTTTGTGATACTGTTATGCTGCTGCAACCCCAGAATTTCCCCCCAGGGATCAATAAAGTATCCATCGCTATTGTTTCACAACATTAACCTTAAAAATAATGCGTGGAGGAACATGTTGTTCTATAACATGGCAACCAAAAAATTAACCTTGTGCTTCCAAGTGCTCTAAGCTGGGCGTTCTCGGCAACAGCAGAAAACTATGGTTGTACTGGGCAGCTTTTATTGTTCATATGTGTAACAGTATGAATAAGAAGCAGAGCTTTGCTGGAAAAAGACCATACATGCTGTGTCAACCTTTCTTGCATGAGTAAAGGTTAAAGGAAATCAGTCTAGCAACAGATCGCCCACCAAAGTGGCTAGTAGCACTAAAGGACTCATTTGCCAAAGTAAATTTTTATTGTATTTGGTAGGTGTTTATATCCCACCCTGGTCGAAACGCCAATCAATATACTGGGCGTGGTTCAAGGAAGACAGACGGGCTATTAGCTCACTCTTTGCTGAATTTCATATTACACATATTAACAATGAAGTGTTTATTGATAAGCTCACTCTGCAGCCACTCCTATGTTCACTTTGGAGGTCCTTTAAGGCCTCGACTGCTGCAAGACATAAAAATAATGTTTTGTATTTGCGTCTTTCATTTGGCTCATTACAAGGCACATTAAAACACTCCCTCTAGGATGTTGCGATCTTACAATCGCAAGAATTAGTTCAACTAATTGCCACAGTACTTGCAAGAGCTTGCAATTTTGCCAAAACTCTGCAGTATACCATATAAAATGGCCAAATTGACACAATGCTTGCAAATTAAACACTCCTACATCTTCGGGAGGTTGTGTTTTTTCATTTAAATATGCAACTTGCACCAGTTGCTTTCTTGTTATCCTGAGCCGTTTTTGCATTTTGATGTGATTACACACTAGGACTTATCAATTGTTCAAGTTGATTTGCTGTGCGAACAGGCCGGCCGCCGGTGACTAATTAGATGTGCGTTCTCCGGTCCGGACCCCCCTCTCTCCTTTTGTCTGTGTCAAACTGGCAGCACACTGACAGACCTGACACGCCTGATAGAGGAGGGTAGAGCAGGCCATGAATGAGATTGGTCAACTAATGATGTAATGAGTTGTAGATACTGCATTGCAGCCTGAAGTGAAAAACAGACAAAAACATTGTAGAGAAAACAAGGATTAAAAAAAGGAATAAATGAAAAAAGGCACCGGAAAGATATCATGATTAGTAAAAGAAGCTTGCAGTCAGCCGGCCCATGAGGTATTAATGTGTGACGATTACTGCTATTAAAAAAAAAAGTGGGCAGTTTATAATGTTTTTGGGAGGGATCATCCATTCCCGCAGTTTTACAAGATAACATGAAAAATACTGCAAATTTCACTTTGATAAGCAGCAGCTGCAAATTCATTCATTTTGGGCCACAATAATCAGAAAAAAACTGTGAAATCCTGGTGGGACTGATTAAAAACAAGTACATATTGAGCTAGCCTTGAACAATCCTCATCATGCTACATTGATTCTCTTTTTCTCCCTCCTCCAGCCTTGTTAGATGCGTTGACAAAGAATGGGAGCTCAGCGGGGAATGGTGCGTATTGCAGGAGACCAACAAACAGCTCAGCAAGCACCGGTGCCCAGGCAGAAAGGGACAGCCAAGACTCTGGAGGAGGGGAGACGACTAAGGGCTTCACCAAAGAGCAGGTTGAAGGTGTGCAGAGGTGAGAACTGCAGAATTCACTTGTCCTTCCTTTCATGCTCTTCTTTTTCTTTGCTTCTGTCTGATATTTGTGCTTTAGGAAGTCTTTCACTCTACTGGCTTCCCCTCTCCGGCTGGCAGTTAGTACCGTCCTCTGTGCGGGCACATTTGGGCACTTATTTTTGGCTACATGCCAACCTAATAAAAACATTTCCTGTTTTGTGCAAATAAATTGTAGTGTTCTCTCCAATTACACGTTGATGTTTTCTTGAAATCAAATAGGATATATTTATCCAGGTATTGGTGGTATCACAATCACAAATATACAGTGAGCCTATTATTTATGTGGCTTGTTTATTTTCTTTGACAAGTCTTTCACTTTTTGATTCAGTAATTTTTACTGATCTTTGCGTTCTCTCTAAATCTGCCTCTGTCTTTGACCTAAAGATCCTACTTCTGCCTTTGTACTGACAGCCTTGTCTCTCCCCTGAATCTTCATGTGGATTACAATATGTAATCCTCAGCAGGTGATGGAACAAACACCCATGTCCGGATGGTCTGGGACATGAGATTTCACATGGACTCTCCTTGGCACCGTCTGTGTCACTGCCAACCTCAAATAAACAACTTAATCAGACTTGAGTGGCCCAGTTGACCTCAACCCATTTGAAACAACTGGATTACATTTATTCAGTATATTAGGGTTATAATTTGCAAGCAAAAGTATGATTGCCGTTTACAGGGTTTCTGCGGGTCCTTAAAAAGTCTTAAATTCAATTATCTAAATTCAAGGCCTCAAAAGCTCTTAAATTGTCTTTTTTGTTGTTGTAAAGTCTTAAATATTTTTCAGAGGTCTTAAAAATTTGACCAGTGATGTCGACTAAGTTACTTTAGTATGTTTCCTTTGATACGATGAAGGGTTTTTTGGCAGTAGAGCGGATTCAGCGGGAACCACACTTGCTGCCCACTTCCTGCCCCAGAGTTTTAAGCTTTGGAACTGCATATGCAGAGTGAAAAACCCAGGCCCATGTTCTTTCATGTGAAAAAATTAAAATTGTCTTAAGCCATATAGGCCAAGGCCAGCACTCTTAACAGTGGTTAACGCAACATTATGTGTTCAGTTTTGGCCGTGATAGTGGAACTATATCCGTCGTTCTTACTGAGGCTTTTCATCTGTGGCTCAATGAGGACACTGCAGTCTGCAGTGTTCAGCATGCACAGCTATCGCTATGGGAACCTCTAGGGCTTGGCTTCGTGCCCATTAGGGGAGCAAGGGAGGGATGTACAGACAGGGGTGGGGGTGAGAATTGGAAATGAGAGAAACAATACAAGTTCCAATTTTAGACTACGAGATAGCCCTACAGATAGAAAGGCAGACAGTCAAATGGTGCTTGTTGCATACAATCATGAGTTTCTTTATGGCAGAAAAGGTGGAAAACTGCAGGTAGGGAATAGAGTTCATTCATAGGATAGACTGCACCTCATGCAACCCACCCAGTGTATTACAGTTGAACTTAGGTAGTAAGTTTGCCCCCTGGTGGTTTAGATACCACAACCTTTGGAGAAGCTACAGTGGGTTAAAAATGTGTACAGTAGCATCATGACTTGTATTAAAGATTAAGATTACATATTTACTCTGTTCACTTAATAACTCACGTTGGAGTGTGGACTGTGTGACTTCATCAGAAACTCTTATCATGCCAGCCATGATTAGCTGGCAGGTTTACGCAACATCAAAAGTCATTCAGAATGAGCCCACTTGGAAAGCTATCAGCTCAAGTGATGACGAGGTGGTGACCAGCTAGTCACTGCAGGATCAAAGGTTGGGTTGGGGCTGTAAAATTATTTCTCGAGGAGCCAATTGTGCATGAACCATACACTGAGATGGCTTGAATTTTACTCATCTGTTTTGCTACGGCCACAAATGCCAACAATGTATTTAAATCCACCTGTTATGGAGGTTCAAAACATAGCAGGGAAAGATGTAGAGCTTTTGTGACCTGCCTTTCTGCAACACCCTGGCCAGAGTGGGAGAGCTCATGATAACTTGTGGATAGTTCCAATATATGTGTATAATATATACCTATAATATTACACATGAACCTAAAATGAATCACTATATTACGTGTCTGTCTGTTTATAGAATAAAGCGGTGTAAGGACTATTATGAGGTGCTGGGTATCAGTAAAGAAGCCAATGACGATGAACTGAAGAAAGCCTACAGGAAACTAGCACTCAAGTTCCATCCTGACAAAAACCACGCACCTGGAGCAACAGAGGCCTTTAAAAGTAATTATGCTACTTTATAATATTTAACTGATCTATTGCTAAGAGATGTGATATTAATGCAAAAGTTAACTCATTTCCTGTGTGACTTGAAATGTAGCTCCATCTCCGATCCACAGCTCTTGATGCCATAGAAAGAAGTCCACATTGTTGATGTGCCTGCTATTGATAAGAACTTTAATGGTTGTTTGAATGAGTTTTCATTCTACTAGTATTATCACTTTTATGTTAAGGGACTCAGCTTCACAGTATCATTTGCAAGCGAAGTGTTAAATAGACAAAACAGTGGTGAGGTGAACAGCAGTGAACTATATTACAACAATGCCATTCAATGAGTCAAGTCCCCTTATTTCAAGTCAGCATAAGTATTGGGACAAATGAACATCAGCTGTTTCAAATTTCACAGGTGTACCATGTTACTCTAATTATTTATAAATGGAAAGCTGTGAGTGTTAGGGCATGGTTTATATCCTTTGGAAGTGTTTGTAGAGTCTACTTGATAAGCTAAAAGATAGAAGACAAGAAAACTGCAATGGCCAGAGAACTGAATATAACAACCAATAAGGCTATTTTGAGGATGACAGAAAATCAAAAATCAATTAGAGCTATTGCAGAATGTTTGTGCATTCCAATATAAATACTAGAGGACTTAGAAATCACCAGTGATCAGGCTGTCCGCAGAAGACATCAGAAAGTGATAACAGAATGATTATAAGGGCTGTGGGAAATAAATCCTGAATTGTCAGCTGGAGTAATTGCTAACGAGCTCCATACATTGGGTGTGAAAGTATGACAGGACAGTGCAGAAGACTAATACCCCTTTCACACACAAATTTACACAGGTTATTGAACATGGGTCATTCCCATGTTGGACCCATTCAGACCAAACTACTGTTCCGGGAATAGCCCAGGCCGTCACCATTCAGGCCAGACCACACAAGACCTGTGTCACCATATTTACACCTGTATACGTTACTGCCACGCAGGGCCCAACAAGTAACTGGTGTGATATTGCCTTTCTATATCGTAGAAAGAAGCTCTCTGATTTCGGAATCTTTCCAATTCTCTGTTGTCGGGCTCCGCTCGAGAGCAGGGTCGCGGACCGGGGTCTGATAACCCGTGTTGACCTATTCACACCAACGCCTGACATGGTATTAGAGAGGCAAATTACAGAGGCTACACTTCCAGTTCCACTTCCTTCCTCTTATTCGCACCAAGAACAGAAAGATTATTCTGCTGACTCCATGTCACTGACGTCAGGATCTCTAACATCACAGGATTAATATGCACAACGTGCATTGATATGCACCAAAAGAAAACGCAAAAAGAGTTTGGGTAAAGCTGTGGCTGGAGAAGTCCCGTTAAAAAAAAAAAAGGTAATGTCAAGAAAAAAGGTAATGTCCACTAGGCTAGTTTACATTCCTTGTAGGTCAGAGGTTTCCAAAGTTGTTAATTTCAAGGACCTTAAGTCGGTGCACATTATAATCATTAATATATATATTTTTTTTTTAACATAACACTTCTGCCTCACCTAACTGGAAACTTGGCTCTCATTGGCTTTTGGCAGTCTCAGCTCTTGGAATAAATCTGTGATTCCCCACTCAACACAGGACTTATTCAGCACCCCTGCAGATATCTAATTGTAAATATCCAACAGGTTTGTTATTATTGCGGCGGTTCAGATCAGTCTTACAGTCCATCAGCATAGTTAAGATCAAATCTATAACCCTGCCACACTACCAGATAATCTTTGCTGACCTTCAGTCTCGACCAAGCCCCCACTTGGGTTTTCCCCTCAAATTATTGGGATGGGCAAATCTGGTATAAATCGGCCCGCTAATCCTCTAGTGTGTAGCAGCTGTAAGGTAGACACAGGAGAAATTCAAACCGAGGTCAGCTCCAGAGTTGGGGAACGCAGCCACTTGACTATCTGGGCATGGTGTTTTAATATTTAGAAAAATCTACGAATTTGGAATTTATTTCATCCATCTTGGACACCGCAATTGTGTCTTCCTCCAGAGATTGGCAATGCATATGCAGTGCTGAGCAACCCAGACAAAAGAAGGCAGTATGACCTGACAGGAGGGGAGGAGCCTAGCAGCCCAGGCCATGCACATGGAGGAGGGTTTGACTTCCACAGGGGCTTTGAGGCTGACATCACTCCCGAGGACCTCTTCAACATGTTCTTTGGGGGCGGCTTCCCAACGTGTAAGCAAGTACTTATGTGCATGTAGGCACATAGATGAACATAGACAAACAATATTGAAATCGGACATCCTATAGCTTTGTGTCTGACCTCATCAATAACATTGTATTCCTATCCACAGCGAGTGCACACACCTTCACCAACGGCAGGGCGCGCTATAGCCAGCAGACGGATCAAAGACAAGAGAGAGCTGAGGAGAGGGGAGATGTACGAAGATGGGTTCAGATATTGTACAATGAGTATCTCTTATACAAAGAAAAGAATGATGTGTATATAGTTTAAATATAAAAATCAGTTTTAAGGCCAATATGACCATTTTTGTTTTGGGTTGCCCTCATAGGAGTCAGTGTGTCAAAACATTGTTCAGTATGTTTGTCTCCTGAGATAATTTGAATCCTTTTTGTGCGTATTGAATAAGATCGTATGCCTCCATTGAATCTGAAAATGTTAATCAGACACTTCACAAGCATTTGATGATGCTTAAATCAGTAGTTTATTACTTTATTCCTGAAAAGAAAGGTGCTTCATTATGCCATGCTGTATCGTAGCCAGTGGAGCAGCTTTTCAGAATAAAATTGACATCAGTGAGTGTAGCATGGCAGTTCACTCGAATGTGATGATTTCAGTAGGTTGTCGACGTGTTTAAGGTACATTATTAAATGCACTAGAAGCAAAAGGAAGAGATTATACCAGGCAGCATACCAATCTGAAATCCTATTAAGAAAAGAGTGATGTAGGACCCACAGTGGGGGAAACATGGTGGGGTTGATTGTTGAAGGTAAAACCCAAAGAGTCCAGACCCCCACACTACAATTTATATCAACATTGGCCAAAACGTGGGGAGTCACTGCAGCATATTCCAGTCTCTGGGCCTTTTGAGGACATGACTGTTTATACTATGATTGAGATGAGCACACAAGAAGAGCTCCAATTATATATTTTTTCAAACCTGCACCATATAAGCAATCAAAATACAATTTGAGAAGATGCAAAAAGACAGCAGTATATGTCTCGAGTGTACAATATATTAGGCTTGTGATATTTAAATTTACATACTCAGTGTGCTTTGTTTGCACCTAGGGTGGCTTTTCAATGTTTATCCAGCTGATGCCCATCGTGGTCCTGATTCTGGTGTCTATTCTGAGCCAGCTGATGGTGTCCACTCCCCCCTACAGCCTCTACTCTAGACCGTGAGTATACACACTCACTCACTCACTGTGAGGAAACTAACTTGCCATGTGCCATAGTAGCTGTCAAATCACAAAATTCACCGGTCATGTTGACTATTTCACTAGTTTTCACTAGTATCTTTGGAATTAAATGGGGCCGCTAAGTAATGACGGATTACCTGCCTATTGGCTGATATGACAGACAAACTTATTAGCCACAGGAAAAATGTACTCCACTTCCTACCTTGTTTAACACACTATCAAATGTTGGCACAAACCTGGCCTCCCTCAACAAGTGCATCCTGGTGGTTCAATAATCCGTGACTGCTTGTGTTCATGGTGTTCGTATCCCATCTATCTATTCCCATCTATATTCACTACTGTACCTGGAAAATTGAAAAATATTGAAGGAGTTTGGACTTTTTTTTTTTTTTCTTCAAACAAAATCTGATTTACAGAATAGACATACTGATGGTGTATTTCCCCTTTAGGATTCCACGTTTGGCAGGTCAATATGGGTGCTTTCACAATAGTGTGTTGTATCTCCTCCATCTCTCCCAGGTCCACGGGTCAGACCGTAAAACGGCAGACAGAAAATCTGCGTGTCGACTACTATGTCACCAGAGATTTCAAATCAGAGTATAAGGGCTCTGCACTGCAGAAGATCGAGAAGAATGTGGAGGAAGACTATGTGTCTAATGTCAGAAATAATTGCTGGAAAGAGAGACAGACAAGTGAGTGGCCGTGTTTAAAAAAACTATCCTAACAGAATTGTCTTACTGAATTCAGTAGTAATGTGCGCCAATTACAGACATTCACTAAACTATTCACAATTATACATAACTGCCATTTACTGCAAATGCATGTCTATGATTATTGTTTTTTTATTTTATTATCATTCACTGATGCATTACATCATTTGTCACATTTTGCCCTTCTACTTACTGTATGGTCTAGTGACTATTCTCAATGTCTCCATTGACATGCAGAAGCAAGTATAGAGCTTTAGTATTTTAAGCACTGGTGTCGAGGAACAATTTACTGCTAAGCCATTTTGAAATTGGTTACACAGAAAAGGCTTGTTACACGTGTGTCCCATTTTTGCTGCTAATTCATACTTAAAAGTCTGGATCCATTTAGCTTGCCAAGATGTGTATTCCTTGATTTGTGACTGTGGTAAATGAATCATCTTTAGGGATATGTGCTACCCATTAACCTGTCCGGTCAAAAAAAAAAAACTGTCTTTGACTGGACCTTTCTTTTTGTTCACACTTGCTTCTCTGCCTGTCTCATACAGAAACAGACCTGCTGTATGCTGCAAAGGTATACAGGGACGACCGTATGCGTAAGAAGGCAGAACTCATGACCATGGATAACTGCAGGGAGCTGGACAGACTAAATGACCTGTTCAGAGGCGGATGAGCTGGACGCTTTTAAATTATATAGATATATATAAATAGATATATGTATGTCCATGTTTTTTAAGAAAAAATCTTCAAGCTAGGAGCAAAAAATGACTAAAATTTTAGCCTTACTGTGGAAGTTCTAAGTCATCCCTCTCTCCACATTCCCCTGCTTCGTTCTCTCCTTCCTCACTCCAGCCACACCCCAGGAATCACCTTGTTGCTTCTCAATGAACCAGACTACCTGTACTATAGAAAGCCCCACCCCTCTTCTTTTTTACTCTGCTTTTCTTGTGTTTTTCTGGAAACAAGAAGGAAATGGACACTTGATTGTAAAGAGATATGCTCGGATTGCTGCAAGTAGTGAGAAACCAAGAGACATTCTGCACAGCAAATCACAATCTTTAGATTAACTAACAGCATCACCATCACCCACTTGACATAAAAATATGATGGAGACTTTGTAGGTTCATCTGGAGATGCTGTCCTCCATCCAGATCCATAACAAATCTTAGAGAACACTGAAGAGCCTGCCGAATGCTTCCTAGCTACCTACTCACTTCAAAGTGGATGGAGGTCAATGGACCATGAACAATTACCTGTGGTTTTGCTACTAGAGAACATTTTATGTTGTCCACTCCAAAATGTGAAGTTGTTGGGACTTAACACGGAAGGACATTGAAACTGTTATTCATGACTTGTTGTACATTTTCATTTTTGAATGTTTGAAGTTTATGCCGTTATTTAAGTAACTAGGGAAACTGTTTTTCTTCAATGCTCGACTAATCATTTGAATAAAGTTATTACCATAGACTGGATGAATTTGTCTTACTGATTCAGCTGTTCAGGTCTATTTATCTAGCAGAATTGCTTATTTTCTTGTTGTCACCACCTGTTTCTGCTACTGCTACTTCTAGCCTGGGTCAAGTGGTTGCATCTCATTGTATTAATTCAACGGGGCCTGTACATGTACAAAAACATTGGAATTGAAAATGTTGAATAATTAGGTGAGTCTTATTCTAAATGACATCCAGGTAATAACAATTTCACTGTTTAAAGGCGTTGAATCTGTTTTTATGAAGGCAAAATCAATAAGCATAATGTCAAAATACAACAAGACATGAGTATCGTCTCTATTTACATTATCTTCATTGGTGTCTCAGCGGTCACGTGACTACACTAACCCGGAAAAGAAATCCATAGCGGCGGCAGATTGTTTTTTTTAGGTCTCTTTGGAAGTGAATAGAAGAACAGAAGAAAAAACTAAAGGCTGAAATGCGACCGGGCCGACTTGAGGAGTAAATCAAGCTAAGCTATTCAACTTGACCGACGTGTCAGGAAAAGCTGATTACTGGCTAATTTCCTACGTCAAGTGGACTATGCACTACCACAGCTACATCTCTGTTTTTCTCTTGGGTTTCTACTCCTATGGATGTATCCCGTGTGTATTCTGCATACCAGAGCCACAAACTCCAGACTGGCGAATGACTTTGAAAACTATTCGTAACGGGATACACAAGATTGACACATATCTAAATGCAGCACTGGACTTGATCGGTGGCGATGATGGGCTATGTCATTATAAATGCAGCGATGGTAAACTCTCTGTCTTACACACAAACACACACTTTTAAAGCGTATCAATTTGTTTGAGCATAGTTCAGTCAATATTTGTTAACCAAAAAATTCCCAAAGTTACAGACCAGACATTTTGCCTGGAGTTAACGTTACTTAATTGGAAAATAATGGCAGACAAACATTATCGACTTACTGAATGTTGCGTTTTTACCTTTAAACATTTGTGAACAGAACGATATATCCCCAGTTGAGTGCCATTAATCAGATACCCGGGGTTATCATTGTTGTTGGTTATCTCTGAAAAGTTGGAAGACAAGTTCTGTGACAGAACGTCTTCACCTTTGCTCCTTACTCACAGGTTACAAGCCAGCGCCTCGGCCCCGTTACAAGCCTCCCCCACCCAATGGATGTGGGTCTCCGCTGTTCGGATTTCAGGTAGGAGTTTTAGAGTTTTGTGTGATGTCTCGGCCGCATATTATAGGCTAACATCTGAATCATGTCTTCAGTTTGACATCGGTATCCCGTCCATGACCAAATGCTGTAACCAACATGACCGTTGCTATGACACCTGTGGTCGCGAGAAACGCGACTGTGATGAGCAGTTCCAAGACTGCCTCGAGACCATCTGCAGGAATGTGCAAAGGACTCTGGGATTGGCCCGCAGTGTCCAAGGTAAACGACTGAGGCACAGTGGGGTGAGATTGGCCTTCATCCTCTGCCAGCTGACGGTCTGTTATTGTTATAGTATTGATAGTAGACTGTCATGGAGGAGAGCATTACTTTGTAGTGAATATAGCAGTCTACTCACTCAGGTCACACAGACTACCTCAAAGTTCAGTCAATTTTCATTCTTAAGATGCTATTTCTGTCATGGTGTTGGTCATTTGCTACAACTCTTCATCACTGGTTCAGTTGTAATACATTAATCTGTACAAAACATCACCAAGTTTTTGTTTTGTTTTTGCTTTTATTGTGTTAGCTTAAGAATATGAATGGGTTGAATGGGTTGAAGTGTGTGTTTCAAGTGGCTGGCTAGGAGGGAGTTGGCTCTGCTAGATCCTGTCTTGGCTGCAGTGTTAAGAATACCAGTGGTGAAGAGCTGTAACAGGTGATCAACAATGGGGAAAAGCAAATTGGAGATTAACAGAACCATGAGAGCTACAGGGAACTACCATTAACAAAATAACCCACAAAATAACTGATAAATGAGATTCTGATCATTTCAATTGGACTAGTCAAATCCTAACTTTAATCAAGTTTAAATGTTGTTTCTGCATTGTTCAAAACTCAAAGGTTTTGAGATTAAGATAGTTTTGATCCCACTGGAAGGGTGGATTTATAGACACGGAGGGCATTATATGACCAAGAAATTGTGATGTAACTGGTGAGGATGGAGGGAAAATACAGCCTATACATCTTTATAGATAATATGGATTCAAAATTGTATAAAATGTTTACATTTTATTAAGTGAACCTTCATACAGACTGCCACCATTTAATGGACCAGCTGGCCAGTCAATGAGAGATGCTATTGTGAACCTTTTATTTTTTCAAAAGGTCCTTGAATTAATGAATGAAAACAGTTCACCCTTCAAGTGGGATGAAGATTATGATTTTCTTCCATCAAAGCTAGCTTTTAAGCTTTGAAAAATGCAGAAACAACATTAAGATTGGTTAAAGGTAGGGTTGGTTTACTCAATCCAAATCCCAATCTGAATGATCAGAATCTCATTTATCAGTTTTGAAATTTTCAGATTGAATCCACTGAGTTTGATTACTTTTCCTTTCAGAAAAGTTTCCACAAAAAAAACTGCCACTGAATTACTGCACCAGCCTACAAGCAAATTAACTTCAACTTTATTGAACCTGGTAGCAGGCATGGGGTTTATTACACATTTTCCTTTTCTGTGTGTTTGCTCATTTTCTCCCTCTATCTTGGCAGCGTGTGAATCTGCGGTGACTCTGCTGTTCGACGCTGTTATGCACATGGGATGTAAGCCTTACCTGGACAGCCAGAGGGAGTCCTGTATGTGTCAGTATGAAGAGAAGAGGGAATTGTGAAACTCCCATAGAAACACAACTGTGAAAATGGAAGTGGAAGACATTGCACATTACACTGACAAAGTGACACTAACAACAAACTTTATTTTCTTAGATTAGATTTTCTCAGGGATAGAGCTTCGGTGGCCTATACTGGTCTGTGTTGTTGCTTGCCTCCCTTTATTGAGGCTTGTAAAGGCACATAGACATGAATGTGGGATTACCTTAGTTTTTAGGGTGGAAAATTTATAGCTTTCCTATGCAGTAATTATTTATATTTTACATGTGTTTCTGCCATTTCCTATGCATTTATTTTTTTCCTCATAAGAACACTCATTGTTTACTAATTTGTTTTTTAATATCTACTCTGGGTAACACTGGTAAGCAATTGACTGATACCTCTGTGACAATTTGTATCAAATGGAAATAAATAAATAAATAAACGTGACGTGCTTGATCATTACTTGTGTCATATATCCCTGAAGGAAGGTATGTAGTGAATGATTTTTTTGTGAGCAGGGTTAACACAGAGGCTCCCAAAGTAGGGTGTGGGAACCACCAGTGGCCCTTGAGTAGGTTTCAGCGACTCCCCCAGCAAAATGGGAAATGGTACAATTTCACTATTATTTAAGTTGAAGTGAATACTGTGAGACAAGCTTGTTGGAATGAATGTCTGGCTCAGAGGTTTAGCTCTCCCCGTCTACAGTATAAACGGTTGTCAAGTTCAGGACCTAATCAGGTCTACCAACTAACATCTCCTCAACTGGGGGGCTCTTCACGGTGTCTAGTTGGTGGGGCTTGGCATGAAAAGGTTTGGGAACCCCTGCGGTAACAAACACTCCACTTTTTAGTGTATGAGCTACTGTTGCAATGTGGCAGATACGGAAGTAGTAGCCGTCGGCGTTTAACAGACTGGAACAAGAACCAGTTGTGTTCTCCCTTTGTCAAGCGCAACCAATTAGATTGCGGGGGCGGGGCAACTCCTGCTTGTCGCTGTTGGCTTGACAAAGCAAATTCATTATTGTGTCAGTTGGAGAAGGCTAGTCTACCCTACAAACATGTCTACTGTGGAAAAGGGAGGCTGCGGAGGTAACCATTTCAAATAGTTTTAAAGTTAATGAAAGTTAATGAAAAGTAGTCATATACATCGCGGACTACTGCTCATGTCTTTGTATCCGTCTGTCGTATTCTCCCTAGCCAGTGAACTTGTGAACTTGGATGCAATAGATTTAGATTTTTCGATGTAGCCCCATTAAATCTATGTTTACTATTTTCTCACTGTAATGCTGTGTTGATTTTAACTGTTCAGCCAGTCGCCAGATTAGTGTCTTCTTCATTGAGGCTGGAATATGCGAGGCATCTCTGTTATTTTCAAACCTTTTTCCATGTGTAGGCCTAATTGCTCTTTCTTCCACATTGCCAGGAACTGTTGCCACTGACAGTAAAACGACAACAGACAGGGCAGGTGAGTGCTTCACATAAAAGGTAGTGTTAAAAAACTAGTTCAAACATGAATGGAAAGGTTTTTCCCTCGCATTAAAGCAAAAGTGAAAACAGCTATAACGAAACCAGAGTTTTTCACCTTATCACGACCTCATCACCTCCCATTGAAGTCAAAGTACAATAACCTGTTATAAACCTAAATTGCTTCCTTATTCTAAGCAAACATCCTCGCATCTACCACAGGTGCACTGAAAAAGGACCATGCCACCAAGAAACAAAAATGTATAATCTTGCTACAATTTGCCTTATGCAATTTCCCTTTTTACCTCAAAGCTGAAATCTGACACCTCATACCTTCTGCTTTAGTATAAGAAAGGCTTATATAACTATGCAGAGTGAGGCTGTTCTTTTAACAGCCTTTGCCATTTCTCCACCTGTCAGCCTGCTATTGAAGGCCATGAGGACGCTGTGCTTAGGGAACAATGGCTGCTTGACCCCATGTCAGTGTTGGAGCAACTCACACACCTGTAGTTGCACTGTTTAACAATGGCCTAAAAAGCTCAATCTGATCCCTATGTATTTCTGGCAATTTCAATTGTATGTGCTGAGTGTTGCGATACAGAAAAGCTATTGAAGATTGTTTCATGTGACACTGCTTTATATCTGTATTATACATTGTGTTATCGAGTGGGTTATTCATTTATGTGTTGTATTCTGTAGAACTCGGTGAGAACCTATCAGAGGTAGATGCCATCTTCAGAAGGTAAACACTATTGATAATCATCTGGCCAGTCCAAGACCAGTCATGCACCATTCAAAACTGATCTCATTTAAACTAAGCTGTTTCTTCCTGGTTGTGTGGTTGTCAACTTTCTCCTTCTCTACTCTGCTAATCTTGTCTGTGTTTCATTATTGTTTATCTCTGGAATAGCACTTTCTTATTGGATCCTGCAGAGGAGTACAAGATGGACAACAAACGGCGAGGCCTAGCACTCATCTTTAATCAGGAGTACTTCTTTTGGCGCCTGGGGATGAACACTAGGCATGGAACAAACGCTGACCGCTCCAACTTGGAGCGAAGGTATGGCTTCCAATTTTGTCATTGCTATTGTCTTAAAAAAAAAAAAAAAAAGAGCAAAGAGACACTAGGTTGGGCATAGCTGTGTGCTTAAGAACTTGTCTAGACCAGTTCTGTCATTACCAGTCTCTCCTGTTGTCTCCTGTCCTGTCTAAGTTGTGCCTATACTTGTAACATTTCCATATGTGCATCAGTTATTTTTACCTCTGTCTTAGATTTAAGGAAATGAACTTCAACGTGCAGTCTTATGATAACCTGAGGCAGGAGGAAGTCCTAAATAAGATCAGGGAAGGTAAGCAGATGCAATCTCAGATAATCACCTGTTACACTGAATATATTCAGAGCGCTTAAAATCAGTGTTTTAGTCTCAGCAAATACATCTTAAATCCTTTTTCACACAGCTTTGCAAGGCTGAATATGTATCTTAATTCTGGTGTGGTCAATCAAATACCTTTTTTTTCTCATTATTGTAGTTAACTATGATAACTACTAGTAACTTTAAGGAAATACTTGATATCCCTCCAGCTGCAGAGGCTAACCATGCAGATGCAGACTGCTTTGTGTGCATCTTCCTGAGCCATGGTGAGAATGACTATGTTTATGCCCACGATGGCAAGATCAACATCCAGGATATCACCGCCTTATTCAAAGGAGACAAGTGCAGGAGCCTTGTCGGAAAGCCCAAGATCTTTATATTACAGGTAGTCAAATCCCGAAACAGCCATAGTCAGATTACTCAGACGATGGCAAAACGACGTACCTTTTTTTTGACCTGCTTGTAAATATCACAAGTACTTATTCAGTCACCTTGAACATGGTTGTGTCCATCGGCAGGCATGTCGTGGGGACCAGCACGATGAACCGGTGACCCCCATGGATGTCGTGGACAGTGAGGCGAAGACCAACGAGGTGGTGGTGGATGCTGGGGTTGTCTACACCCTCCCTGCTGGGGCTGATTTCATCATGTGCTACTCTGTGGCTGAAGGTGAGACTGGCCACGCTGGGACATTACATCTGTTCTAGTACATCATAGCATGATAGTCACTTATTCTGTGACGTTTCAAGGATGTATTCGTACTATATGACTGATGTAAAATGCATTTGAATAGTTTACAGTAATTGTCATTTCAGTTACAATGACCAGTCCTGTCCTCTGTGTGTTTGTTAAGGCTACTACTCCCACCGGGAGACCGTCAATGGCTCCTGGTACATCCAGGATCTGTGTGAGGTACTTCAGAGGTTTGGGAATTCTCTGGAATTCACAGAGTTACTTACACTGGTCAACAGGAAGGTGTCCATGAGGAGTGTTGGGAATTCCAATGACCGGAGTGCCATTGGGAAGAAGCAAGTACCTTGCTTTGCTTCAATGCTCACAAAGAAACTCTACTTCCGGACAAAAAAGTAATAGTTTCATTTGTCGTTTATTGAATAAGGCCTGTTTATGTCTGGGAAAGGGGATCCCATGACTACATATCCTAATTTTGAGATTTCAAAAATGTGCTTGGTGGTTTTCTCCAGTCCTCAGCTGTATGGTACTCACGTATGAACTGTGAATTCAGCAATCTATTTGGCTGCCATTCAATTTCTAGTTATATCAGTGCAGAAAAATACAGTAGTACTACACATTTTGCACTTTGGTGTAATCATTGTTTTAAATCTACAGGATTGCTATTGACCACATTCTTCGGTAGCTACTTCTCAATACTTAAGTCTCAAAACCATTTGCTTCCTTGTTTAACCTGTTCAACATGTGGTACCACAAATATATGTTACCCTGCAAGGCAGGTGACACGAAAGCATGATGGCTAAGTAGAATTTCAAATGATTTGTTTGTAATTACGTTATAGAAGTGCCCAATAGCCTCACAAGAGAATATCACCTGACTGTTAGTTGGCACCAATATCGGAACAAATCAGATCTCATGTCTCACAACAGACACATCACACCTTCTGTTTGTCTTCAAGCTTGCTCCATCAGAAAGGGAATTCATGTTTGTTCTTCGTGATAAAGCGGCTTACAGTACAAAATTTAAGAATGCATATTTGCACCCAAAGCAGGGATACACAACTCCAGTATGTACAATACCTCAGGGAGGAGGGCTGCAGGCCGAACCACTGCTGTGTCACATGATCCATTGCTCAGGAAAAGCAAAGTTACCAGCATACACTATATACGCTATATCCTTGTGGTCATACCGTTGTGCCTTTGTTAAATAAAATCTGTGACATTTTAGTTATCGTTTTTAGAAAAGCTTCTTCCTCTTTGTGGCAAAGATGTTTTTAAAGCAGCTTTGAATTTGCTTACATATTTCCATCCTATGTGTAAAACAACTCAGGATTCATATTGTCCATCGACCAGCAGTGAATCATTATGACTCCTTTGAGATTTCCACAACTTGGTAACGATACCAAAGGATTCTCAACACAAGGTACTATTCATTTGGTATTTGTAAACACTAAATTACAAATCAATACGGTTCGATTGCTGAGGTGCAGCGACAAAATGGGGACCAATATGTCAGCTATGCTGACAAAAATAAAACGCCACAAAAAATTGTAGCGTTAGATGCATTAGATGGTTTTGAGGGGCTGGGTTTGCACTAGTGATGACCTTTCATGAATCTCCATTTGGCATTTTGTATGTTGTCTTCAAAAGAACTGCAAGTTGGTCTAATGAGAAATGCATGGACTTGAATGATTATTGAAAGGCTTACTGATCACTGACATATTCTGGACTGAGGTGCAATAAACTGTTGAGCAAGTTTTCTCTTAGTTTTATCATTATTCACATTTGTCTAAATTTAATAACGGCAAAACAATATTCAAGTTACTTGTAATAAACACGCAGAACTGAAGCTGCTTGGGATTCCAATAGAAGATGCTAGACAAGAACACGATTCAACCAATGTTCAGGAAATGCTTTGTATTTATTTCAATATTCCTCGATATTCTAACTTCAATTCTAACTTCATCAAGATTGTAAACAAAATGATATGGATTCCTACTGAAAGGCACCTTATCAACATAGAGTGGGAGAAATGATATGGGAGTGTTTGGCTCTGGTCCCGTCTGTGTGGGAGTGAGTACTCTTCATGGCTTCGGTTCATTCATGGCTTTGGCTGGATCTGATCAAGCGGCAGCTGAAGTTGAGTTGGATTCCTCAGACGTCTCAGGTCCTCCTCCACCTGACACACACACACAGAAAACAGCTACTGAGGGACAGTAATTTCCAATCGGCAGTGACACAAATTGTGCATTGCTGTAGCCTCATAGAAAAAGGAATGATATAAAATAAGGCATTATTTTATATAGTGTATCTTCTGTTTTGTCTGATAAATACCTGTTGTGTTTGAAAATCAAACAAAAACTATTTCTACGTTAGCAGAACAGAATGCTATATAGCATGTCACTGGAAAGTAGCTTTCATTTTCAAGATCACACCATCTTAGCATTAACATCGAGTTTAACAGGGACGGGTGTTGGTGGCACGGTGGCTCAGTGGTTAGCGCTGTCGCTTCACAGCGAGTTTGATTCTCTGCCCTGGAATTTTCTGTGTGGAGTCTGCATGTTCTCCCTGTGTTCACGCGGGCCCCAGTTTCCTTTCACAGTCCAAAGACATAAAAATCACAGTTCAGTCTCAGGGTTGTGGGTTCGATCCCCACATAGTGTCAAGTACCTTTGTAAGTCACTTTGGATAAAAGTGTCTGGTAAATGACTAATGTAATGAAAGGTGTGAATGTGAGTGTGGCTGTCTATCTGTTCGCCCTCTGGCAACCTGTCCAGTATGTTTCCCTGCCTTCTGACTAATGAATCCTGGAATAGGCTGCATCCTGGGATAGGCTGCAACCCCCACCTCCC
>CABFOQ010052600.1:14598-38337 GCA_900660455.1 Gephyroberyx darwinii
CCCCACCAAAAGAAAACACCATCAGGTGACTTGCAGGAGAAATTCAGCTGTTTTGACAGAGAGGTGGTACGACATCAAGCTGAAGATCAGAGAGGCTGCGGGTTTCTTATTCTTATGAAATTAAACGGGAAATTCCTTTTGGGGTTGACCGTCTGCTGATGCGCTAAAATGCAGAGGAGAGTTACTCACTAATTGTATTTGCACGGCCTGGGGAGGCTGCTAGTGTGTGAACGGCAGGATGTGTTTTCAGAAAGTGCTTCCGTTGAATTGTTTTCAGTGTGTGTGCGTGTGTGTGACTTCCAGAGAATAAACCAACGTGTTAAGCTGATTGTCTGTAAAAGAAGCCACTGCGGTGAGCGAGCCCCCCCCAGGCACAGAGAAGAGAACATGTCTACCTCTCTGGACACAATGGAGACCTTCATATCTTTTTACGGCAGCCAGACAGCAGAACAATTAAAGCCGTGCACTTCCTAGATGATAAGGGAGGAATTAGCCTGAAGAGCCGAGGCGGTGAAGGCCAACAGCCAAGCTCAACGTAGAAACAAGAGCAATGATAATATTGCACCTATTACTCTGCTTTATCACATGTGGGGTTTCCTCAACAGTTTAACATTGATAGTGGTGCATGTATGTGTTGATCCAGCTGAAGAAACCCTATAAAGTTCATTTATAGAGCTTTATACTACTTTTCAAAACAGTAAAAGCTAATAAAGCAAATAAAAAATGAATTAGAAACAGGACAGGCAACAATGAAACAGGCAAATACTCTACAGATATTCGATAGATAGTAAATATGATGATAATCGTGCTTCCTCCTCAGTGTCGTACGTGTATTTGCATGGATAACTTCTTTTTTTTTTCTTCACGTGGTAACCATTAATCACCTTAAATCCTCTTGTCATCATTTATGATACCATCCTTTTTTAAAATCAGCTGTTCCAAGAAAGAAAGCAACACTCAAGCTACGTGACAAACTACTTTGACGTAAACTCAAAGTAGCGAGATGAATCTGCAGGAAATATCTTTGAATGAAACCGACAACATCAAACTACCGGTTGTGGGTTGGTAGCTTTTGTGGGTAGTGATTGCTAATCCTGTACATCATTGTTCGCAATGACGTGAATGCTGCACAATATTCTATATGATGGCTTGAAACGTCAACGGTTGCTTGAATGCACAATGAAATAGCATATAGTGTTGCTCTGAACTTTCACATCCAAGTGAGCGGCATATTTTGGTAGTGCTATCAGTTCCACGTCAGAAAATGTACCCTGATCTCCAGAAAATCTTCCTGGATACTTCCACAGTAACCTTTTATAACTTTTGCATCTCGTTCTCTGCATAGCCGTGCATCGCAGGTGAGGGGGAAGGGAGAAACTGGGAAACTGAACTGTCCTCGATGAAAAGATTGCAGACTCTCTTGGCGTGTTTCATCGTTCACACCCAAAGTGCATCCAGAGTGACATCACCGTTTTCCGTGTGCAGGAAATTGAGAGGAGCCGACATACGTAATATAGGTTTGCAGTCAAAGCGTAAGCATTCCCGGCCGTGAACGCACAGCAGGAGGTTACATGTGCAGATGATGGGTCTCACGTTACACCGGCTACACAACAGCTGTCAATCAGGCTGGAAGAGTCATTCTGAATCAGCTGGATTAGAAAAGGACTGTCTTTTCACTTCAGACTGAGTGAATTTGCTTTGGGGGTTCAAGTTCAAGTTCAAGTCTTTTATTGTCATATGTACAGCATCACTTACAGTCATACTGGACAATGAAATGTTTGGGATGAGGCACGTTTCAACTGGGTAGGTATACATTAAATCACACATCTATATATAAAACACAAACAAAATAACAACGAGACAGTTAAGGGTGGATAAACTAAAACAGAAATAGGAATATGAAATATGAAAAAGCAGCAGGATTGAGGGTTATAACCATGATCAGCTCATTCCTCTAGACTCACTCCACAGCAACCCTGGCTGTAGCTTTGGGCTCAAGCATTCAATTGAGGTCACAGGAAAATGTGTCACCTCTCATCATGCTTTCACTCTTACTCCACCCACATGGTCCGAGTTACCTCTGACTGAAGGGTTCAGGAAGCGACCGAAAGGAATCAGAGCTTGACCTCGAGGTTTGAACTTTGCCTGACCTTAACGTCGGTCCAAAGCCAAACCAAACCTGAGAGTCTGAAACTGCCAATATGAGAACAGCATTTTCAGCAAGAGTTTTGAACCTGAGCAAAACTTCGGTCAAGTGCAAAAGAGCGATGTTTGGACTATTTCAATGTAGGACTTTACATTGACTTGATATTGTTTACTCTAAGGGGGTACATCACTTTATTGCACAGTCGTGGATGATAACATTTCTACTAGCCAATGATATGGCAATCAGAAGTAAAAGGAGTATCATTTTGATTAATTTGACTAGATAATACAGAAGAAAGATAATAAAAGTGAATTCATCTGTGTATCAAAGGAGTTTTCATGATCAAAAGACCTCGTCAAACCCAAACATCTAGCCTGACACAGAGGATGTGACTTGTTGGGAGTGGGTGGTATTGGGGGTTCATAAATCAGGGGGGTGACAGCTGATGTCCAGATGTAGACACCAGTGTTCATATGTACAGTATCTTCTAAATTAGTCTACATGTCTCTATGGAGAATGTTCTCATTTTAAGGTCTGTTAAAATGTAGTTAGTTGAAAACATATGGCCAAGTTCTAATCAGTGTAATTATTTGGTGGTTTATTATTATTATTACTATTATTATTATTATTATTATTATTATTATGTCCAAACTGCAATCTAATAGTCTCTACATTAAGCCTCTTGTGGTCTGTTGCAGCGTTGAAATCCAAATAATCCACCCTGAGGGCTGGGAAAAGAAAGGTACAAAGTGCCATTTGTGTGAAATTGTGAAATGTGGGGTTTTTGTAATTTCCTACATAAATGGACACCATTCCATGTGGCTTGTCCTTTTCACCCAGGGGCATGGATGGGGTGAAATAAGGCGATAGGAATGCGGAACCGGTGAGAAATGCAGCTGGTAAAGGAAGCGGCTCTGTAAGCAGCCCCATTATCTGACTCCATTTGACTGGCCGAGATATTCTGTGTCCACTGAAACAAGGATACCCGAGAATATTTATTTCCAGAAAAAAAAAGGTTATATAATCCCATAATCAAGTGAAAGCGTACCCATGGTGACTTCTGTTTACTTAAATCTTCATATTACACACATCCCAACTTCTTTCTTTCTTTTTTTTTTCTTTCTTTTAAAAAAAAAAAGTGTTAAAAAGTTATTTTACTCACTTTTCTGGGCATCCACGCCATAGAAGTTCGCCACCGCGGCGACAATAAGTCCACACAGCGCGCAGAAAACGCTGGGAGCCATGGAGCTGCTGGGCTAGGCGGCTTGCTGTCGGCTACACGATTCCCGAAAAGTTCATCTGATGAACAATCCGTGGTGGTTTTTCACCGTGGAAAAGCGAGCATCAGAGTGAGTCACCCGGAGGAGTCTGCGCCTTGTTTTAATAGCGCACACACCCACGCTTACAGTTCAACTCCTATGAGTCATTTCCTATGTACTGGAGCGGTGCGCACCCAGACTCTCAGGAAACTTCACTATTTGGTTTCGTTTGAAGACTACAAGTGAAAGTATGAATCGTTTCATATCGTGGTATCACTTTTCATATCTAGGTGATAAACTCGAAAGCCACACCCTTGTGGATTTTTTTTTTAATTTTTCTTTTTTTTTTTACTGGGACTAGAAAAATCTGTGTCGTCTGGAGTTAATAGTGTTCTCATTGTTATTACCACGCCTGTCGACGTCATTCTCTCCTCGCTGCCAAAAAACACAAGTCTCTGGCACGGATCTGGTCCCACACACAGCAGAGGAAAAGTAACTCAAGACCAAGTCAAAAGGCGATATTTAGTGTGTGTATGTATACTGTTTGCATTATAAACTCTGTTCCAAGTAAAGGAGTGTCTTTATTTGTCTCTACTTGCTCTCTGCAGCTGTTGCCCTGCGCAATGTGGTAATATTATTTTAAAAACCTCACATTTGCCTATTTGATGTCCGTGTTATTGATGTCTGGGGCTGGGGTGTAGTCAGCTATAACAAAAAAATGCAATAACAAAGCCAGTGGATGCATGCCTGTCGTGCAATCAGGTTGGCCCCTTTTCAACATTTCTCTCAGCTAAATGATGAAAACCAACATTAATTACACATCTGAGCTGCTTGACATACAAATTACCACTTAGCACAAAATGAAAACTGTTCTAATTTATTTTTGACAGGTTATGCATGTTCATATGAGAAAACAACCACAGCCTGCGTACCAATGCAAATACTCAGACATCTTCCACCATTACATCAAACTCTTGTGGAGGTCTTAAGTTTTCCCCACTGCATGATTTTTCACATAACAGCCCGTCTCATTCTGCAGCCTGGAACCTTTTATGTATGCTACATGGTGTGAACTGCCTTTCCCACAAGAGCTAACGTCAAACAGACGCTAACCAAACTCTCATTAAACTGCTCACATCAGCAGGGCAGAGGAAAAGGGGTTTCGTCGGGTTCAATTAAGTTAGAACCATGTTGCTAAACAGATGTTTTTATACTTGAATGTCACAGTTAACCTTTAGTAAAGTGGTCTAGGAGGACACGGAGTAGCGCAGCCCACTAAGGACACCCATATGAGCTGACTTTCCACTGGAGTGATTTCATCAGTAATGAGGCACTATAAGCTGCAGATGTTGTGTCAAACTCTCCAGTAGGAACCATGGCAACAGGATGAACACACACACAGGACTTTGCCCAAGGTGATCCAAACACTCCTGTATGTGCTGACTGGGTGCCAAACTAAGCTGTCGTCTCTGAGGCATTGTTAATACTACGACTTAACCAGAGAAGTTGGAGGATTGCGGGTGTTTTTTTTTATGCAATATCAAAAACACACTTAGTTTTACACATGTACTCCAATCAAACTTGAAATGGATGGATGCTTGGAAATTTGAGGGTAATTTCAGCTTCACTGAACTCACAGGATTCCCAAAACCAGCAGGACAAAAGATTTTTTTTTTCCAATACAGTAAAAACTCTCAAGGATTGTTTACAAATGGGTCCAGTTAGTTAAAAATGAAGTTGACTATCACTGGCAAGAACTGCAAAGACAAGACAGGAAAACAGTGCATTGCATCAACGTGTAAGAATATCTGTACGCACAAACAAATGTGTTTATTAACTACAGCACAACACTCTCACTCAGTCGAAACTCTCACCATCTGTTTGGTCACCAACTTTAGCACCAACTGGCAATGATGCGGTAAAATAAGTCTTTCCAGAGAGAGAGAGATTAAAATGGGAAAACACAAGCCTCTGATATCCCCAAAACGTCAGCCCCTCTTTGAAAACATCCTCAGTTCCTTTGTTGTTTTTTCTCTACGTTTCCTCTCCTTTGGTTCTGTCTACTTTTGCCTCCTCGCTCTCCTGTGTCTTTTAGGTGATGTAGATGCGGTGGAAGTCGTTGGCTCCGAAGGCACAGTTGCACTTGGGGCACTTCCTCTGTCGGGTGTCGTAGCGCGTCTTCAGGCACTCGTAGCAGAATACGTGGAAACACTTGGTGAGCACCGTCTCCTTGTCCCGGGTGTTGCAGCAGGGGCAGCGCAGCTTGGCCTGGGGCAAAGGAGCGATCAGTGACTTGCTCTTACCACCTCTATTCAGTGGATGGTGCAACAATTCATATTTAAAAAGGTGCATGAAGCAAGATTTTTACTTTCCTGTAGCACAAAACCAAAATACACTGGTATGTGCGAGCCCTTACGGGCCTGGCCACCCCCTCCCATAGGATTTCTACCTAACTAGCTTACTCATCTCTACTGTGGAACTGTGACTTTTAGATTTATGATGAGTACAGGTTACCATAAGCTCAGCCAGAAAACGCTCGATGTTGTCACAATTCTGTGGTCGCCGATAGATTGATGAAAGTCATAAATTACCGAACGTCTGATACAGATATGAGCAATCCCTCTCACGGCACATAAAAGGTGTTTTCTTTCTCTCACCTTGTACTGGTTGATCTCCTCTTGCAGGATCTCGTCAGCATCAGTGTATACCTCTACCTTCTTCTGTTTCTCAAGCTTCCGCCTCAGCCTGGACAGATCCTCCTGGAAGGCATCAAGAGAAAGAGCGTTACAGCCAAAGCCCCATTTTCAAAACCCAGACTCCTAGCGTGCTCTTGCAGTCTGAACTCTTAACTCTTGTGTTTACGAGTTTGCTGAGAACTTTGGACGGAATCCAACGTACCTGCGCTCGTTTAAGGTTGCCGCTCTCCCTCTCTCGGGCGGTGCGGTTCTCAGCCACGGAGACCTGGATCTCCTTAAGCTTGGCCTGGGTGTGCTCCAGCTGCACCTTCAGGTCCTCTGCCAGCTGGGCAGCCTCCACCGCCTGGGGCAGGGAAGGAACCGGATACACTCAATAAAAAAGTAATGATCAGATTCCAGCGCTGTAATAGTGGTGGTTTTACGTAGTAAGCTGGAATAAACCTAGCAATCTTGGTTCTGTTATTTAGTGCTTCAATTTCTGAGATTTAGCCCTGTAGATACTTAAAGCTGCTTATGACTGATGGCATTTCTCAGCTCACCTTCCTCTTGTTGAGTTCAAGTGCTTGTGTCCGGACGCCCAGCTCTTTTTCCAGAGCGGCCAGTGAGCTCTGCAGGACGCCCTCTTTTTCTTCTAGCTTCTGTACGACCAGTAGCTGGGCATCGACCTGAGAGAGGCAGAAACAGTCAATGCTTGAGTACCCTGCCAGAAAGAAACGTCTGATACTGTATTCCCAGATGAAAACAATGAAGACGACTGCATTCTCCATCCGTCTCAGTAGGTCTTTCACCTGGGTCTTGAAGGTCAGAACCTGGTCGGCCAACTCCTCCTTCTCCTCCTTCAGCAGCTTGTAGATCTGGTTGGATTTGATCCGCTCGCTCATCAGCTTGAAGTTGGCGTCGTCCTTCTCCCTCAGCTGCTGCAGCAAGCGGCTGTTCTGTTCCTGCATGTCCTCGAAGGCCTGGCCCGTCACGTCCATCTCACTCAGCAGGGCTTCCTCCTCCTGGAATAACACACAAACATCGGTGATGACAGGATGAAATTTGCAGGTAGCTTTTGAACACGTGAATGTCAGTTTAAGAAAAGAGTGGCGGCTGGATTTGATAACCATTTGTTGCCACTAATAAATATTATCTGATGGGACTATGCAGTTGGACAAAATGACAATCAGTTTCAAATCATTTTTCCCGAATACATCCCAACAGCATCGCAGGCCGGCCGCGTTGGTAAAAAGAGCATTTGGTGTACAGCTTACTGACATCACATCATATGATTTCATTCATTCGTTATCTCTCGCTGCCATTTGGAGCCACAAATGTGCTGCTACTGAGAAAACAGTTCCTTTTTTTTTTGTTTGATGCTGCTTTAAAGTCAGCCTGATGGTGACTTTGTTAGGGTTGGGTGATAATGTACAGTCTCTTATTAACCCATCATCACATTTATTGACGAGCCCCAGCTAGGGGGGAGGGACACAGGGCAGAGTGTACACAGTAGGCATGATGACTTGAACTGAAATGCAGCTTTTAAAAAGGCGCGTGCATTTTTACATCTAAATGATACTGCAAGTATTACTAAATTACACTAACTACTACTACTACTACTACTACTACTACTACTACTACTACTACTACTACTACTCTGTCCTCAGAGTCTACAAACTTTAAATCTACTTAAGCATGTGTGTGCTTCCTCATTTCAGTGTCAGTGTTTCCCACAGGAAACGTGTTAGTCAAGGTGGTAGTGGCTGACTAATCTAATACCCAAATTAATGACACACACCATCACTGTTATTACGTTTAACACACATAAATGCGTTGTAAAAGTATAATTCATTAGCTTACTCGTAGGCTGACAGTGTGAGGGAAATAACTTGAGGCAGCTAACAGGCCTACTTGCTTACGGAGCTAAATACCAACGTTTTAGACGGGGTATGACGATATTATATCTTTACTCACGCGATGTGATGGTCACTCACGAAATATTACGCTCCTCATTGGTTGCAATGTCACTTTTGGCCAGCAGATGTCAAAACGGGTACCATGTGTTCAACATGGCTTTGATTTACGAGTCAATCAAGTCTGAACGAAAATTAACACGTATATAACTGAGTTTTGGATTCCTGAGGGTTTTACATTCACGGTGGGGTGCTCTTGTGCTCTTTTATCAAGGCAGCTAACTATTCTTGTCAAACGCTGTGGGGAAACCCTGAGTGTCTTGAGCTAGGCTACATATTAAATGATTAAAGATCAAGGTAATTTAACCCTGAAAAAGCTCCACAGCGTATTACAGATTAATATTTGTGTGTCTGTTGATTATTTATAGATACTTTAACCAGTGGACAGATTATCTAGCCAAATGTCGACACCATCATTCACCAGAAGCAAAGGAACTGAAGTGTAAAATGAAGCAGAAAACAAAAGTAACACAACAGGCTATATCCAAATTATAACCAGTCTCCACGCGTTCATTACTCTTAATTTATTGTAGGGACGTCGTTACGACAATACAAGAAAACAGGAAAACAAGAGCCTCCATTAGAAACGACATCGGTGTCTTGAAATCCTCTTTTCATGTTTTTGATCAACCCATTTACCAATGGGAGCTTACGGGGTGAAGCACTTTATAAGTGCTTGGTGGTTTCGGCTACAGATGAGCTGTGTGAACACAATCTGCTCCGAATTAACTTGTTTTCTTCACAAAGTCTGATAATAAGCGCCTCAGCTAGAGTGATATCAAATTCAAGGTGGCAGGAGGGTCAACAGATGAATGAATATTATCACGAGTGACACATGGGTATTAAAAGTATCTAGCGTGGGTGTGTCCACAAAAAGTGACCTTATATCATTACAGTGACATTACTCAACAAGCATTCAGACCCTGCTCATAATGTTTTTATGTCTGTGTCACTAAGGATCCCTTTCTTTTTTTTGTGAACTATGAATGAATTTCTATGAGCTTGTCTTAACTTTTACAGGGCAATGAAGTCGAGGAAGTGATTATTAACCAAAGCTGGCATCAATCTTTTTAGAATGTTACAATCCATTTATTTTGTGTTAAATAAAAAAAAGGTATTTTTAGAAGGTTCCTTAAAAGTTCCTTAGGTTCCTTAAAAAATGTTTTCAAATGTGTCAGAAAGAACAAATTGTTTAACTCTTCTTCGTTTCATTCAGCTACACCATTTATTCCCCATTCACCGACTTGCACATCACCACCATGATAACAACTTCCAAGTGTGAATAGATGTTGTATATATATTTTACTGAAGTAAAAAAAAAAAAAAAAAGATCAAAACTACTGACAAAATAAATAAACTAAAAAACAACGATGAGCTAGAAGTAGAGAGAATGTGGAAAACGTGTTGCTGTGCTGCTCGACTACCTTCAACAGCATGAAGTTAACTAGATGAGTAGATTCAAGGCCCAGGCCACAACACAAGCTTTCATTTCCTCTTTGGGAGCCTAATAATAGCACTATTAAGAAGAGCTTTTTTTCTTAGGCCAATGTGATGCTTATTGCACCATTTTCACACAACACACAACAAGCGTATGTATTTCAATAGTTTTTTTTTTTTTTTTTAGACCCAAAGGTTTAAAACAGACATTTTTCCATCCAGAATGTACTTTTGCTTGTTTACTTGGTTGTTGGCCTAGTTAGATTATTATCTCATTTCTTGTTGTGCTGAAAAGCGCGAAAGGTTTAAGAAATCAAATAGGCTTAACTTGAATTCACAATTAAATTTATATGTTACCATATTTGTGTCATTTTGCTGTTATTACAAAATGGAAAAAGGAAAACATGTGTACAAGCTACAATAGGCTACACCTTACTGGCAAATAAGAAAACTAAAATAATGTAGTGGCCTATTTCTCCCCAACTGGAGTGATGAGTAAGCCAGGGTGGAGGCGTGTGCTCAGCCTCATGCTTGGGTTCAGGCTCTGACGGGGTTACGAGTGAGTGAACAAACACATACCTGTTTAGTGGCAGTGAGTTTCTTCTGCAGATGATCAATAGTCTCCTCGGCCACCCTGATCTTCCTCAGGGCGTCTTCATCAGCCAGCTTCTTGCTTTCCTTCCTCTCCCTCTCCTCGAGCTCTCGCACTCGCACCCTCAACTCATCCACCTACAGGGTTGGGTGGGTAACTTTAAAAATGTATTCCATTACAGTTGCTAGTTACTCGTGAGTAATGTAATCAAAGGGACTGTCCAAACTCAGGAACACATGGTGATGACTTAGTACTCCATCGCTATCCAACCCTGTCTACCTAGGTGCTTCAACAGGGTTTCAGCAAGTTGAAGACTTTTTAAGACCTTTTTAATGCCACTAAGAATCCAATTTAAGACCAACTTTGCGATCGTTTTGTGTTTTTCACTCTGCAAATGCGATTCCAAAGCTTCAAACTCTGATCAAGGCAGGAAAGTTGCATGGTTTCACTCTACTGCCAAAAAACAAATCTGTTCCTTCAGCCATTGAAGTGAGGTAAATCACTATTTTGCATCAAAGGCAACATACTAAAGTAACTTAGTCGACATCACCGGTCACATTTTTAAGACCTCTAAAATATATTTAAGACTACAACAAAAAGACGATTTAAGACCTTTTAACTGATAATTGAAGGACCCGCAGAAACCCTGTTCAAGATGTGAGATGGGACATAAAAGGAATAACTTGACATATTCAAACATTGTGTTTGACAGCTGAAACCTTTCTGTTACACGCCAAAAGGAATTTTTGAAGGATGTACAAGAGAGAAAGTGAACAAACCTCAGCTTTGGATTTGCGTTCAGCCGCCATGAGCTGGACTTTGTCTCTCTGCTCCTTTGGGGCAGACTTGTACATGTCCAGCAGAAGCTTCATCTCTTTCTGGGACTCCTGGGCTTTTCTGGGAGGAGGACATAGTTATACGAGTTAGTGAGGACAAAGAAATTGTACTGAAGTGTGACATCATCATCATCATCATCATCATGAGCTGAACGCTTCTAAACCCGTTCACACATTTGGCAGAAGGAAAAACTAGACAATTGGTTGGGAATGACTACGACGTTTTCCAGTAATGGAGACTTTTCTCCCTCATTGAAGTTCTGATTTGTGCAAGCAACGATATTTTTGAAGCAAATGTGTGATTAAGGACAACATTTATTTTGAATGGAGGAGAAGGGAATCTACTTGAGTTCTGCTCTGAGCATCTTCAGCGTGTCCGAGTCCTTTCTCTTCAGCTCCTCGCTGCGCTGCCTCTCTCTTTCGCGCTCCCTCTCTCGTTCTCTCTCAGCCTCCCTCTCTCTCTCCCGGGCCCGCTGCCTCTCCAGTTCCTTCCTCCTCTCCTCCTCCTCCTCCTGGTCCTCGTCCTCCTCTTTCTTCACATCCATGCTGTCGCTCGTCGTCTCTTCCAGAATCAGACCCCCGGTGTCGCCACTCTGGCACCGCAACTGTTAAAAAGCAACAAAATGAGAGATCAAAATTGTTTCATCATTCTTCTAATAATCCACACACGCTGATGACTTGGGTGATTTGAGTCAGAGGAAGTGTATAACCTGTTATTATTTGGGTATTGCTTAGGAACAGTTCTCTGCAACTCAGTGAAACTGATGATGACACATAACTCGTCTTGAGTCACATAATCTACCTTGTTGATCTCCATCTGTGTTTCACGCAGTTTCCTCTTATAGCGCTGCACGTCACCTTTCAGCTGGAGGTTGTGGTTCTGAAGACTGCTGATTAAGTGTCTCATCTCCCTGTTGATTGGTCCTGAGAGAGAAAAAAAGAAAAAAAAAGAGGCCAAGACATCTTTAGCTTAGATTATGAAATGAGCAGTATCTCAGACTATCCTGCAGCTCTAAAGAGGTCAAAAGACCCGAGACGCAGCTAGAAGCCCAACCTAGCAAAATGAATAACGGAAATCTTTTCCATTCCAAAACTGACCTGAAACCAGTGCAGATGAGCTAAGTTAGGGGTAAATAGGCATATTTTGCACATTTGCCAACAACCTATATAGTCTACTTGCCAGACAGGTGAACAACATATGCAAGTTAGCATCTGAATGCTGGGGACCCATACTGTACATTTCTAACATAAAACTTTGGGGTACTCAACATTTCCGGGTTCACAATAGGGCTCTATAGGCTGGCAAATAGGTAGGTAGGTACTTTATTAATCCGCGGGGGATTTGTTCCAGCAGCCGAGACAGAGAATAAGACAACTAAGAATAAAAATGACAATAGGAATAATGGAAAAAAATTGAAACTGTAAGCAGCATTTTGTACAATCTAGACCTGTGGCCCAGAAAACCAAGAGAAAACAGCATTAATCAAGGTTAGATGATATAATAAAAAAGCCTGTATAAATCGTGACTGTGAAAAAACAAACTAAGCTTTGCTGTTCAGAAGTTGGTCAAAAGTCTGAAGCTAAACCTTAGCACTTTTGTGTATTTTGTTTTCTTTACGTGTATGCGTGCATTTTACATGTTTTTTATTTTCCTTTTTGTTTTTGTTGTGTGTAAAAATCTTGATGTCAACTTAAAAATATGGTTTAAAAAAATAAAAATAAAAAATAAATAAAAAGTCTGCTCACTAGCATGTTGCTGAAAGTTTTTAAATGATTCAAAGCTTATATTCTTAGATACAAGCTTGTTGAGTTAAAAGACCAAATGAGGTTTTCAGCACCATAAACAAGGACTTCACTTTTGTCTGAATTTAGCTGCAGGAGGTTTTGGGACATCCAGTCCTCAACATCGGCTACACAGTCATGCACTCACCCAGAGAGTGCCGAGTACCCCCATCGTGGCAGTGAAAGGAGATGTTATGCTGATAAGTAATGTGTAAAGAAATCAGTAACGCCCAACAATTGAGCCTTGAAGCACATCACACATAAACAAACAGAAAAGACCCACAGAAACTGGAGGTTTTTCTGATTGGGGAGTTTCCTTGATGCATCAATTAGAATAGCACAATCAACTGTGTCAAAAAACTGCACTTGGGTAAAGCAGCAGCGACGCCCAAGATTCAGCACTAAGTTGTTAACAAAAACAGACAGAATGTTACATCACTCCACCAGGAGTTCCTCTGATAGCACATTCAGAAGAGGCTGAACACTTGCTGTCTCTAAATAGTTAGGAACACAACCAGTAGAGAGTGTGCTTACAGAGAGCAAGCCAGGGCCCATAGCCCCCATAACCTCTTAGGAATTTAGTGGGAATAAGATCTAGGAGGATAGAGGACGGTCTCAGGTGTGATGCAGTATCCATAAGGTGCTGCAGTGAAATGGACCAACAAGTCCAGACTAGGACAAGGTCTAACAGCAGGCCCAGACCTTCTGTCTGCCATAAGTTATGTTACCTATAAATAAATTCAACTGACAGAGGCATAAAGCAACGTGTTTCCGAAACAATATCCACAGACAATCCATCACCCAGACTGATCATGTACAATCAGATGGTAAAGAAGAAAGAGTGGTCAGCTATTTACCACTACTCATGTTCCCTTCCCTCTGAGTAGATGTTTTGATGTGTTTGGTACCTGCTTGCTCGTTGGCTGCCAGGTTCTGCTCAAACTCAATCCGCAGCATCTCGTACTCTTTGCGCACTTGAGCCAGTGTATCCTCCAGCTGGATGACGTCGGTCCGCAGCTTCTTCTGAAGGGACAGCTCGTCGCTCTGAACGGTTGAAGATCAATAAAGCATTGTTGAACAAATTCTCACTTCCCCGTTCACACTGACGATTGACTCGTTTAATTCCTGGGTCGCTAGTCTGGTGTGAAATGGGTACAAAATAGTTCTACCATAAAACTTAATACCAGCCGGTCTGCTTTTGCTGAAAGCAGCAATATTCATCAGTGTTGAGTTATTTTTCTTCATGGGAGCACCGTTACACAAATGCACTATCCTCTGAGAGTTACCTCCATGTGTTCGATCTGTCGGAGGTGGGCATTCTTGGCAGTGAGCAGGAGAGCCCGTGCCTCATCCAGCTGGGTCTTCACCCCTAGAGACTCGTTGTACAGCAGGGAAAACTGGGACTGGAGGCACTTGTACTCTGGGGTCTCTTTCACAACCTCCTCTGGAATATTTCTCAAGTCCATCTGAGACAGTAGGATGGAGAGTGAGATGTCAGGTGAAGGTGGAGACATGGAGAGCAAGGAAAGCTGATGTCTCACTACACTGGCTCACACTATTACATCAACTACAAATGTGATTGCTGCCTTTTATGATATTGACAGACCACTAAGTGTATTAACACATGCTTCTAATATAACATCCAGGGACTGCTGCATTACCTTGAGCTTCTCGCTCTCCCTCACAGCCTCCTGGAGCTCCAGCTGCAGTTTCTCCAGGTCTGCCATGCGGCTGTTAGCCAACTCCTGGTTTTGCTCCAACTCTGCATTCAGACTCTCAAACTGTGATGAAAAAAAGTGTGTGTATAGATGGGAGAAATGTGTAAAGATAATGTGTCTGCATGTATTGGAAAAAATGACACATTCCCTATCAATGCTCACCTTCTGAATGTTCAGAGTAATCTGGCCTCCAGGTAGCCCACCTGAGCAGCCCGTGCTGTTGTATCCAGAGTTTAGCTGGAGAAACACATACAACAGAACCAGATGTAAAGGACAAGGGCAATAGAACGGGCGAAAAAAAAAAAAAGGAAAAAAAAGAGCATAGGACAACAGCACAAAAGCAGACTGCACACTTGCACCTATCCCATAATCACGTTATTCAGAGTGTTGACATTCAGATGGCTGATGTTAACAAGGCCACTCCATCATTGTACACATGGACAGCAGGATATGCATCAATAGCAACAGCTGCCATGGCACGCTTTGGTGCTTACAGCCTTATCATTGACCACTGATGTGTAATAGGGAAAAACCGTGATAAAACAGAGTTGGGTGTGCATGCTGCACGGACAGATAATACAGACTCACACAAAAACACAGGGATATATATATGTTGCATGTGCGCTATCAAACACACCTGCTCCAGGGCCTCAGCTAGATGTTTGTTGAGCTTTTGTTCCCTCTTGCGGAGTTTCTCAATGTCCCACTGCAAGTCCTCCACGGTCGTCTCCATCTCAGACACCTTGGTCTCAGAGCTGGTCACCTTGTCCACTAACTCATTGTACTGAAAGGAGGATGAGACAAGACAGTAGCTGCTTAACCAATGACAAGTAAAGAAAGGTTGTAAAACTGTCCAAGAGATGAGGGAAAATGTAGGAAAAGACACCTGCATTGATATGGAAGAAGAAAAATGTATTTTACAACATAGAGTTGGGCAATAATTCAATATTATCACTTATAGTCTTTCAATAGGATGATATTGTAATGAAATAATGATACCGAGTAATTGTGACACAATTCTGTTGTCTAAATCAAAAAAAATCTTTCACAAAATGAGCTCTGAAACAAATAATGGAATATCAACTGAAAATTGCTTTATTGTTTTATTTTATTGTTATTTATTTGTTACCATGCAGTTGAACATCAACTTGTTTATGTAACGTGATTTTGCGTATCTAAACTATATTGTTATATATCGATATCAAAATAATTTCTTATTATCTTGATATTTATTTTGTCCACATCGCCACGGTATGGGCATTCCCCCAGTTTTCACATTCACTCTCTCCATCTATTTCTCTGAGACACACTCGCTCTCATACACACACACACCAATATTCACCATACACAAGGACACCCAGTGCCAAGGCCAACCTACCTCCATGGACATCTTGTGATGTCTGCCCTGCAGGAAGGAGGCCAGATCTTGCAGTCGACCGTTCTCCTGCAGTAGAGTACGGTTCAGGTTGATGATGTCAGACTGGCTATCATCCTCACACACTGCCAATGAAGATTAAGACAGCGGCACCCAATTAAATGGGAATTGATGGGAGTCTCAAAAACCCTGCTCACATTTATGTCACAGATGTACTCTCACAAACAGACCAAAATTCATATAAGCAACCAAGTCAGTAGTATACACAACACTAAACTGTGTTTAATGTGTGTATACATGTGCGTATCAATGACGCATCATGGATGTTTATGTCAATAATCATGTCTCCATAGTTACCTGCAGCCTGGACCTTGTTGCATAGCTCGTCGATGCGGCTGTGAAGTCTGTCGAAGACACAGACGAGGCAGGCAATGGCTCCTTTGCTGAATTGCATGCGGTCCTGTAGCTGCAGGCTGAGCTCCTCTTCACTGCTGTGGTCCAGCGTGGTCAGGAAGGCCTTGGCATTCACACTCAGGGGAGGAGGGGGCGGTGGTGCATCTGTACAGCAGGAGGTGGTTAGGTACAGGGTTGTAATTAGGTGAAAACAATGAAAGCAGGGAATGCTGAATCTTTACCAGAAGTAAAAGGGTGTACTGACAGTAGCAGGTAGCACTGTGCTTCCCTTTGTACTTCACAGTATTTCCACTTTTATTGTTCTTGAAGTGTGTTGTGGCCTTGAAGCAAGATGCACTTCAACTTTTAAAACTCTACATGACAAATAACTTTGCATGCACTTACCAAATATCAAAAAATGAATCAGTGATGGAGGATTTTAAGACATAAGCATTACCCGTTGTTGATTCCTGTGGTGGTTCTGTGGGTTTTGGCGGCTCTTCCAATCCATCAGGAGGAGGGGGTTGCTTCTCCTGCTGCTCCTCCTGTTGTTGCTGCTCTGACTGCTCCTCCTCATTATCTGCCTCTGGGAGTGGAGGAGGGGGCAAGGCAGGGGCTGGTGGCGGAGGAATCACCCCATCGTCGTCCATCAGGGCAGGGAGAGGGACAGAGGGAGGGGCAGGGGCAGGTGTTGCTGGAGCTTCAGGCTCAATGCATTGGCGCAGAACGTGAACATTATCTTCCAACTGTAAGTCAGAGACAAAACGATTACGAGGAATATTAACTCTTTGGACAAAGCATTACAATGGAGTTATTTTTTTTTTACAGCCTCAGCAATAGCTCAAATTGTAATTATTGCTTCTTCTTTTTTTTTACAATTATTATTTGGGGCACTTTTGTCATTATTGGACAGTTGACAGCCAGAATGTTGCAAATACATAGTATGTGTGTAGACCACTGAGCCACCAGGATGCCCAACATTTTAACAGGCACTATAGTGGTAAATCTACAGAGTAACTTATCACTACACAAGACATTGTTGTATGTGTTAGCAGCACCTGTGACCAGTAGCGGTTGACAATCAGCAGGGTGGTGTCATCAGTGGCTTGTCTTTTCTCCAGCTTCTCAATTTTCTCTCGCAGCTCATCCTCCATAGTCTGCCTCTGCTCCAAGCGCTCACACAGCTTCTTGTTCTTGAACTGGATAACCTTCATGTCCATTTCCTCCTGCAAGACATAGACACAAAGACAGACCTTGAATGTTGTTTTAAGATACAGGTCATCAATGCTGACATATCAGTACGTGGACTGGCCAAGGTAAGGAGTGTCTGGAAGAGAAACCAACTAACCGTAGAGGAAACTCCCCCTATGCGTATCGGTTCAATGAGAGTGGTCGTGGTCTTCTCTTCTTTTTTGCTCTTCTTCTCAGGTGGGCCAGGGGGGCTGTCCCCTCCCGAGGGTCGTTTCCCTCCCCCAGCACCTGACATCATTACTTCTGCTATGAAAGATCAAAAGGAAAATAAATCTTAGCGTTGGTAACGTTACATACGATAACAGAGTGCCGGGACAACTCATTCATTCGATGACGGTAAAGTCCAGCAACGGCATTTACTTTGAGGCTTGGAAACACTGACTTAACAGATTCAAAACATTGCTCTCCTCTTATCAATATCAAGTTATTTGTTCCTGAACTATTAAGTCGACTGCCATTATATGGGCTACTATTTAGAAAGCTAACAATAACGTTTATTTTGGTATTTTAAGCTCACGTTAGCAAGCTTGCTAAACGAGCTATGCTAATTCTGCGAAGACGCTAGCTAAACATGATTAAAAATGTTGATTTAAAATGATTGGTTGGCACTATTCTTCGGTAGCCATCAAGTACATATATGGTGTGTTTTTCCAGCAACTCCATGTAGAAATATATGAACTTAACATTGTGTTTTCTAACAAATATTACAAACCTTCACGAGCAGCAATTGAAATCGTAAAACATCAAGCTGCTACAGGAGATGACGAAATCGCACTTCCGGGAGCTGATTTGGGGCGAGCAAATAGCATTTCACTGACGGTCATGAAGAAAAATAAATATATGAATATAGCATCTAAATATATTCATATACGTTTAATTTGAATGTATTTTCTAATAATTAAATATTTCTGAAAATACAGTTAACAAAAACATGCAGACATCATGCGTTCTTCACTCCGTCCTCCTGGGGGCAGTGCTGCACCACATCGTAGAAACAAGTTTCAAGGAATGTGACTATAATGTAAACAATTCAGGTGCTACTGCTAACATTAGCTAAACAGCATCAACGTAGCCTCGCAAACCGGTATGGTTTAACGTTAGCTTCCCTCAAATGTGATGCCATCATTAGTCTGATCCCTCATTCGGTATCCTCTGTTCTAATGATTTCTGTCATTTGATTGCATACATGGTAAGTAATTTCCGGTACGGACAGTGAACCTGCTAAACGAAGGCCAAAGCCAACTTGACACAGCTAAGACTAGCAAGTTGGAGATAGGGGACATGTTTACCTGACAGTAGAGATGACGGAGTTTTACACACAGCAAAATGTATACCTGCAAGTCTGAGATTGTCCGAATGTTTTCTGTTAACGTTAACCAAAATAAAAGTGCCTGCGGATCGAAATGCAAATCAACACGATTTGACTGCAGGGTTTCCTATTAGCTCGAACAAAAATAACCCAGCACTGTTATAAAATCATTCACTGTCTATTGTTGTTATAGATTCAAAAGTTGTCACCATGACCAAAGACATAGTTGTTGGAGATGAACTCCCAGACTGGGTGGGGGCCAAAGAGTTCTACCAGAAGTATGACCCTAAAGAGGTGATTGGCAGGTGAGTCCAATACAGGAGCCTAAATATAAACATCAATTTAACTCTGCGTGTTGGAACCCATGCTGTATCCCACATTATCTGTCTCAGGGGCGTGAGCAGTGTGGTGCGCAGGTGTGTGCACAGACACACAGGCCAGGAGTTAGCTGTGAAGATTATTGAAATTACAGCTGAGAAGATGACAGCCCAGCAGTTGGAGGAGGTGAGGACCTCCACACTGAAGGAGATCCAAGTCCTCAACATGGTGAAGGGACATCCCTCAATTAGTACGTTGGTATTCTTCTCTTTTGGGCCGCAATATTCTTTCATTGTATGTCATGAAGCATTCAATATCAATATAACGGCTTTATCTGTCTTTTCTTCCCTAGTCACTCTCATTGATTCCTATGAATCCACAACCTTCATATTTTTGGTGTTTGACCTGTGAGTATGAAGACAAATCTTTCTTGTTTTCCCCAAAACAGAAATGTTAATATTTATGAAGTCTTTGTTGTGCCCATGCTATCGCTTACTGTTGTTGTTTTCCTTTTCAGCATGAGGAGGGGAGAGCTGTTTGACTACCTCACAGAAAAGGTTACTTTGAGTGAGAAGGAAACTAGGTGAGCTTCAGCATGAACACACTTCAAAGTAAACTGAATGCAATAGTTCAGTGGAAAGTTTCTGTATTGTCACTGTCTGTAGCTGACAAACACTTGGTTCATGTCTTATTAACATCCCTTGCTGCTACAGGAGTATGATGCGAGCTTTGTTGGAGGCGGTCCAGTACCTCCACTCCCTCAACATCGTCCACCGGGACCTGAAACCTGAGAACATTCTCCTGGATGACCATGGACACATCAAATTGTCTGACTTTGGTTTCTCTGTCCAGCTACAGCCTGGAGAGAATCTCAGAGGTAGCCTAAAATGAAATAGATCACTAAACAATTGTTTTGTAGATCTGGTCTATCATGTGAAGCATTTAGTTGTCATAGTATAGATAGAAGTCACACACTTGATTTGTTTTGTGTTTTGTTCTGATAAAACAGAGCTTTGTGGGACGCCCGGTTATTTAGCTCCTGAAATACTGAAATGCTCGATGGATGAGACGCACCCAGGCTGTGGGAAAGAGGTTGATCTGTAAGGTTTTTTGTCAATAATATATTTGTCCTGCCATTGTTAGTAACATTTATCTCAATCTTTGAACATTACATTCATACACATTGTGCTCAATCATATTTCTAATTGTTTTGATGTACCTATTGTTAAGCTGGGCGTGTGGCGTGATCCTTTTCACCTTGCTGGCTGGCTCCCCACCATTCTGGCATCGCAAACAGATGCTGATGCTTAGGATGATCATGGAGGGTCGCTATCAGTTCAGCTCCCCGGAGTGGGATGACAGGTCCGATACTGTCAAAGACCTGGTAAGACGGATGCCCTAAATTCAATTTTCTCAAATAAAACTTTTCCAGTTGCTTTCATTTACACCTCATCAAACTTCTCAGCTGAATCATTGAGTAGACCGAAGAGGGGAAGAAATCTTGATCTACTTTCTCCTTCTCTAGGAAGTTCAGTATATGGATCAGTGTGTGGAATGACAAAGTCCCATTGTCATGGTTCAGCATATCAGTATACCACAGTCATTTTATTTAGTTCGGCACAGCGTCTGACAGTATAACAGTTCTGTTTATTTTCACGATCATCTCCTGTGATGCTCAGATATCCAGGCTGCTGGTGGTGGAACCAGCTCTCCGTCTCACTACCGAGCAAGCCTTAGCACATCCATTCTTCAGGCTGTACCAAAAGGAGGACGTGCGGCACTTCAGCCCCAGAAAGACATTTAGGGTGAGCCACAATGTTCACTGCTTCATATTGGTCAGCTGATTCCATTTTACTGAACTAAGGCTAACTGAACCGAAATAATGGGTATACGGTATAAGTATATGTTCATGACGCAAAAGATATTGTGTATTTGGGTATCATTGTTCTCATCTGCTTTCCTTCACTTCCACAGGTCTTGATAGTGAGTGTGCTGGCCTGCATTAGGATGTACAGCCGTTACCGCAGGGCCCGGCCTCTGACCCGGGAGGTGCTAGCCAGAGATCCTTACTCCCTCCGTGGCGTCCGAAAACTCATCGACGGCTGCGCCTTCCGCATCTACGGACACTGGGTCAAGAAAGGGGAGCAGCAGAACCGGGCTGCCCTCTTCCAGAACACGGCTAAGATAATGCTACTGGGCCTGGAGGACTTCGAAACTTAAAAGGTCAACCTCATTCCTGACTGCATTGGTTTCTTCTGTTGTTGCGTAGTGTTAGCTTTTGCATGTGTCGTTCCCTATCAGTGTATGTCAAGTCATTGTGTTTACTGCAGATTATATACAAGATGAGGATTTCAGGGGTCAGAGTCGTTCGTATGCCTTAAAGTTTACAATGGCTCTGTTATTTATAGATAAGGTTACGCAACTTAATATCCCATATCTGTCTTTTGATCTGAACTGATGGGTCCAAGAGGCGGCTGTTTCAGACTCGAGAGATGTCGTAATGGTTGCAGGAAAAAAATACTTGCAGAACATATTTCACAATCTGTTGATAAAACACATGGATAATAAAGGTGTATTATGTATATGAAGGATTTTATTAACCGTTGATCATCAGTAATAACTGAGGAAAGTTAATATTAATTCACTGAGATTAGTAATTCAGTAGATAACTATAGGTACGTATATTAAGGCTCAGTTTTCAAGAAGATATGGCATATTAAACAAAGTGTTGCCCATCAGTATCAAGGGACTCAAGAATGTAAACGTATGTCTGAAACATATCCATGTTACTGGTAGAAACGTCTTCTAGCATGCAGACATTCCTTAATGGGGAATCCACTCTGAAGAATGAAATGAGAGCTGTTTCTGTTACTGTATTTCCTTTCATAACTAACCAACATTCCCTACTCAACTAACTCTGCAGTTTACTAAGTGCCCCCTTTCCTGAAAGAACCTGCCTCTATGTTGGGAAAAGTACAATAATTGTACACATATCTACGTCAAGAAAAGTTTTATTAAGGATAAATAAAACAAATATTTAACTACAATTTTCTCTTTTTGTGTGAGTGCTTATGTGTTGACAGAGGCTGGTTGGTGATATTGTAGTAAAGAAATTCTATAAATACATAACAGTGCTTTACTGAAGTCCAGTGTTTTCGTACCCATTATTTTTTGCCTTGGAGGTTGGGCTGCAGAGAAGCTAGCGTGCTGTTGAGCTGATCTGAACTCTCTTTCAGTTGCTGCTCTAACTGGCCAAACACAAGCAGCATCTCCTCTCTGACTTCCTGCTGTATCATGGCCTTCAGCTCCGATTTGGACCCTGAAACACAAGAAACACACCAATTGTAAATACCACCGGTGCCATACAATAAAAGGCATTTTAGCATTTAGAAATGTATTTCTGCGCAACTACTCTCAACCCTGATGTGAGTTGTGACCCTACCCAGTGTGGCTCCTTTTGGCCCTGTCGTGAATGTTTCCTGTGTGTCAGGAAACTGGTCTGCCTCTTGTGCTGCCTCTGATTCTTTTTCAGTCACGTCTTCTACACCTGGTGCAAGGAAAAAAAATGTAAGTATTAAGAATATGATCCCAGTTTCTCAAAAGCATCAAAGGACTGACATCTGTGTCCGCTGACCTAAAATAGAATAAATATGATAAAGCTCAAGGAGGCCAAGTTAACAGAGGGTATCCACAGGTCTTTAAAAAGTCTTAAACTATCAGTTAGAGGTCTTATTCTTGACACCATGCAATGGCAGGTTTCTTTTGTACTACATGTCCACTACAGAACAGGGTTAGTAGTACAATATGCATCCTATCTGCTTTACTGAACACAATGGACTTAATATCCCTTAACATTTAATTTCCTGTTTCTTATATTGCCCATTTATAGTTTCAGAACTTTCATTAGCGATGTTCAATTGGAAATAGGCTGGTTACAATTCTTTATTTTAGTAATTAAATTGGTCTTAAATTCAATTTTAGATAGCGTACATTTGGCTTTCTGAAACCTGCAGATTTCTTGTAATAATAGTAATACCTGGAACAGCAGAGTCTTCCAATGTAGGGTCTTCTTCCTCTGGCATCCCAGAGTAAGACAAAGACAGATCAAGTTGTACCTAAGATGAAATGGAGAAAAGAGAAGTACTTGTCACTTGACTGACAAATAGCTGCCATTTCCTAGAAAAACATTTAGTTGAAGGAGTCCCTATCAGCTCTTCACTGTTAATCTCTCCTCTGACACATTTTGACAGTGAGTAAGTAAGTAGAAAATCAATGATGGCAAATGAGATGAGAATCAGTGAGATGCAAGTCATTACCTGCGGAGTGAAAATATATTTGTAGAGGTTGTAGTGTCTGATATAGGTGTTGTGGATGTACTTTAAGATATGGGTCACCTCCTCAGAGCTGAAGAGGTTGATACTAAAGGGAGGTCGCTGTAGCGGGCGGGACAGAGAAATGTGAGTTAACATCAAGATGAAAAGCTGGAAAGCGTCAATATTTACATATACGTTAACAATTGGTGTTCAAAATTATATTGAGTTGAAAATGAAAATAATCTGTTGGTTTACACACCCTGACGGCATGACACAGCAGAAGCTCACTGCAGTAATCAAAACACTGCTCCATGTTGTTGAGTGAGGTTTCTGTTGGGGGGGGGGGGGGGAAAGAAAAAACA
>CABFOQ010052604.1:10200-42028 GCA_900660455.1 Gephyroberyx darwinii
TGTGTGTGTGTGTGTGTGTGTGTGTGTGTGTGTGTGTGTGTGTGTGTGTGTGTGTGTGTGTGTGTGTGTGTGTGTGTGTGTGTGTGTGTGTGAGAACAACAGGGAATTGTGGCCAGTGGAACAGAATTGAGTGCTCTTCAGCAGGGGGTTCCTACCAGGCTTTTTGATCGTTACTCTCTCTTCTTGATTTCACACACATGGCATCAGCCGGCTTCCGAGTTACCCAGGATTGTGTTAGAGCAGCGGTGCACCGCATAGTGCTAAGGGCATGCAGCTGACATCAGCTGATTTCAGTGATTAGCGCACCCTCAAGCAAAGTGGGAGCAACTAATTAGCAAAATCACCTGGTGTAGTGATTGGTTGGACAGAAAACCTCTTGGCCCTCCGTGGCACGTGATTGGACGCTGCTGTGTTAGAGGAGGTCATCAGCAGGAAATCCCAAGAGAGACAGTCATTGGTCAAAAGAATGCAAGGGTGAAGGACCTGTAAAAGCTGTGACTTTGCTTGCCATCATGTCCAAACAGCGCAAGTCTATAGTACAGAGCTGGTTGAAACTGATGGGGAAAACTGTGAAGATGATACTAGCCTACATATTAGCCAATAATATACTATGTCATTTATGAATAAGTTAGGATTCTATACATTTTATTAGCCTTCATTATAAGTATCAACACTTATTCCATTTGGCATGTCATTGCTATAATTTCCTGATTAAATCGTTCTTCTTTTGCGTAATGCCGTTACACATTTCTCTCCTTTTTTAAGGTCTGGTTAACTCATCTATCAGCTACTACATGTACAGATAAATCCCCTCTTTCTTTTTACCCCTCGGCACTTATCACTACCTTGCTGTGGATGAATCTGATCTCACCTTGTATAAAATTTAATTAATCTCATTGGCAACTAGCCAATCAAGTGGCTAAATCGACATTAGCGGCTAATACAAGCTACAAAAACTAGGCTAGCTAATTGCTAATCTCTGTGTAAATGACCACAAGCAGGCTAAAAAGATAGCACGCACATGTGACCCTAAGTGCATTTTCAACAATGAAATACTTCTGAAAACACAAAAGTGTTTTAATAAAATTGAATGACACACAAGCTATGTTAGCAAACAATAGTCTACTTAGCAGTGGAAACACACTACATACTCATTTTACACACTTATCATATTAAGTATTAGTATGTGGTGGAGAACACAGGGAAGGAGAATGGAGGATTTCAAACTTTTCTTGTCTAACCAGCAGATGCGTCTTCGCTATTTAGTGACTTGACTCGACGGGATGATGGAAACAACCAGAAGAATATTGACACTTCATCTACCGTATGGAATAAATGAGATGATGGACCATAGAGTAATGAAATGTTCTCAATTATATTGTAGGTAGTCAGAGGAAAAAACATTTTCAGGGGGATCGACTTAATTTGGCGGGAAGTATGTTAATTTAGAAGGATGAAGGAAAATGATGAGAATTTCTCCTCATCCTCATTCAACTGCCCAGCTGCAACCTATTCATTTTGTATGAGCCAATAGCACGCCTTCCTTGCAACTCCATTGACAATGCATGTGATTTCCTGTCATGCGTAGCAATGGCGTTACAGCTAAAGCTAGCGGTTCAGGTGTCTTTCCCTCGACGGGTGAATCACAATGATAATATATTTAGTTATGTTCATGTTATAGTGCACAACTAATGTGAAATAAGAATATGTCCTACTCAACTGATGGATGGTTATTTTGATGGATGAATATTTTCATAGCCCTAGTCGCATGGGCCTAATGTTACCTGGGGATATTCATTGATTTGTAAAAAATTGCCGAGATTGTCGATGATTTTACTCCCACGCAAATCTGCCACGTCTGTAATTTTTTCCCTTTATTTTTATTCCTCTAGATTTTGATCGTCCTCCTGTGATGAAAAATGGAGGGAGTAGTAGAAATGTGAACTTCAAATTTTGTTTCGCGAAACAAGGAAGTGAGAAATAATCAAATCCTGACCTTACACAGTTGTGTCTGGACATTGGGGCATAATTCAGTGCCAACATAATACTTGACACTACCTATCTGGCTCTCTCTATATGCTTGATTTTGCGTCTGTCTATTACCCAACTGACTCACTCCTACTCAAGCTTGGTAGAAGAATTCTGACTTCATCCTAGACGATAATAGTTCAGATCTTGATAAATGGATCATTCATTTCCATTCAAATGGAGTCAGCACGAATCCCCATCCAATCCATTTCCTCTTAATTTCAGTCAGTCTCTCTCTCCCTCTCACTTGAACATGTCTTTGGGTTTTAAATTGCAAAAGCCTGAGTCCCTAATTCAGTACAGCTGCATTTGTGTCTATGACTAATGCCCAAACCTATAAACACAGATTTCTGCCAATGCGTTTCTCCGTCCGCCACACAGCACATTAACCAGACTTGTTCTATTGGACTAGAGTGGTTGGACTAATTCACACAAACTCAGACAACACAGATGGCAACTTAACAGCTGCAACGTGGCTTTTTTTTCAGTGTGTGTGTGTGTGTGGGAGAGAGAAAGCTTCCTGGATAAAAAGGTTCTTTGTATTTAAGTTAAGTTACAATCTTGTAGCACCTGCGGAAACATTGCTAGCTTTTCGATGCAAAAGGAATGAAGGGAGCGAGAAAAGCGAGGGAGGAAGTGTGCCCAGAAAACATTTGATGAATAGATGTTATGACAGACCTACCCATCGCTGAAAAAGTGAAAGTTGAGTTTTCATCCTTAGCTGCCTCATTTGAAATCAGGACGCAAATATCTTTTCGATATTGGTTCAAAACAATTCCTGAACAACAAATGGCTCTAAACTCTTGACGAGTGTTTTCTGACTGAAATGAAGATGGTGGTGGATATTTATGTTTCACAATGATGATGAGGTATGTAAAAGATCTCTGCATTTTTGCTTGGAAAAGAGGGAGGAAGTAAAATAGCAAAGGAGAAGTGGAGTGAGGTAGATGTTTTCTAAATGACTTCACTCGGAAGGGTCTCAGCTGCACATACAGCGCTCAGAAACCTGTAGGGCTTTGCAGGTACGGGGATGCCGGCTACCTGTTTGGTGCAGTCAGATGTGGCACCACTGCCACTGCCAATGGATCAAGAGTCTGTAAAAGGAATCAGTGTTGCAATCCCCTTTTTCACAATACATGTCTTAATTGTCTCAAGGCTTAAATTTGTCCCATAGCACGAAATGTATAATATTTATATACATAATATAATATGTGCAGCAGGTTTGGGCTTTTTGGCTTGTGTAGGAGACAAGTTCTGCCAATGATGTTGCAGTTTCTACTGGTCACCAATAGAGGTCAATAAAGGTCACCGATTACTTAATGCCCCTTTACAGAGCCCTCTTTAAAGGGGCATTAAGTATAGGCATTAAGTGTAGGTGCATATAGTCACCATGTAGTCACCTACACTTACAAATACAGACATACTCATTTTTCAAATCAAATCACATTTATTTTTATAGCCCTTAATCACCGTTACAGTCTCTAAGGGCTTCAATCATGCAGTGCACAAACCCAATTAGGCATTGGAGAAAAGGAACAATAAAAAATGATTTTTTCACCAAAAGAAGTCGACTGTCATTAACCATCTAACAGAATGAGAGATGCAGTGGTGCAGTTGTTTTCTGTCAAAGGGTCTCTCTCTCTCTCTTTCTGTCTCCCAAGGTCTCAAGGTCGACTTCTTATTATAGCAGACAAGGAATCATGTTTGTCCTTAATTAAGGAAGGTTAGACTAATAGTTCGCTCTCACTTTTCTTTGAAAGGATAGCGCTGACATTTGACACCTTCCCCAAATGTGTCTTTTTTTGTAGTCTTAATGGCAAATAAAACACGGCAGACATCAATTAGCGTCATTGATCGGACCAATAAAGTTGCTCCAAAATGCCAATATAAATACTTGCGTGTTACAAGACAGGGAGGATAATGACCTTAAATTTAGCCATTTACTATGTCTTGCATGTTTTATATTTATATTCAATGAATGTAATATCATGTTTGACAATTCTCTTTGTGTTTGAGTGTCTCATTTAATTTAATATGTTGACTGATGGCTTTTCCAGCTCTCACAAGCAACACTTCTGAATGTTAGGGAAAAAATCTAGGACATTTTTTGAGTAAATCAAATAACAAACTTTAATGCACACAGATTCTTAAGTGTTAGAACTTCTAGAAAAGGGCTTTCACAAGTCATATCTCATCATAACTCAAAACACAGCACATCCAGTTTTAGACAGTACATAGAAGCAGATTTTGAACCCTATTTCACCATATTTTTCCCTCATAATAATCAATTCGGACCAAAATCTTGATCAAACTGCTTCATTATGCAGCTACTTATGTCTTGCTTGCTTGGGTGTTTGGCGTGGACACTCCAAAAAATAACTCCAAAACATGTTTTTTTTCAACACATAGATAGCTTGCTCTGTAATGAGATATGTTGTTCAAAAGATGTAAATGAAAATGAAATGTTGCTAGCTTGGCCATCGCTTTGCTCTTTGCCCTCCGGCTATGGCTGCCTGTCTACATTGTGTAAAGTGTTACGGTTAAGATGAAAATAAAATATATTTGCATTCCTTACATTAAGAGTTTGGTCAGTTGATACATGAATGTTTAATTTAGCCCTGGAGAATGTTGACGTGGATGCAGGGAGAGGTCAACTGTAGAAACCAGGTAGGTAGACCAACAGTCATGCAGAGCCATGACTGAGCTGCAAACAGTGGACCGGCTGACAGGTTGCATTCATTCGGCAGTGAGCCCTGTAATCCAGTTCCCTTCTCTCATTACCACATCAACAATGGAGCCACGCTTGGAAATGATCCTCCCAGCTGACCTTGAGTCCATATCCCCTCCTCGATTTGTATTCATTGGTGGCCGTGCCAAAGCACGACCGGCAATTATTTCACACTACATCAAAACGACGTGTGGAGTGCACATCACCTCGCCACTGTGGAGTATAGAGGAGGGGGGCAGGAGTGAGAGATGGATGGAGAGAAAGAGAAGGAGATGGAGGGGGAGAAAGAGACAGCGGTGGGGTGAGAGCATAAGAGAGACAGGCAGAAAGGAAAAAAGGGAGAGGTGGAAGGTGAACGATGAGAATCAGTGAACATATGAAGATAGAATTCTTAATGTAATTTTCTCCTGGTATTACAACCACGTGTGTGTGTGTGTGTGTGTGTGTGTGTGTGTGTGTGTGTTTCAATGATATGCAGGAGATTTCAAGTTACGCTTCAAGTTAGGCATTCAGAACATCACAATGTTGTGGATTGTTGAAATAACTAACTTTTTGCCCAAAATCTAAAATGTGAATGTGCCAAACCAATGTTTTGACTGGATCAGAACCCAGAGAACTGTTAAAGGCTGATTAAACTGGGTTTTTCAAATTAACAGAGATAACTGTAGGTACTGGGAGAATTGGTATCCAAAACTACTGGTTATGTAAATGTTAGTTTGAAAAAGTTAGATTGAAATACGCGCTATGGTTCACTGTCTTAAACTGATTCATACTTTCTTTGCGAGGTAAATTTTCGATTAGTCTAAAAGATGTCAATCTCAGTCCAATCACTAAACAAACAACTTTGAATAGATGTGAACGGTAGGTGTGAAATGGTGAAACATCAAGCATTCCAGTGGAGGAATGCTAAAAAGGTACTAAAACATGTGTGCATTACACTGCGTAAATGTGAAACTGCCCAAAAAGAAGTTAATCTTCTCTAAACCCCAATGCTCCATTCTAGCCATCGGGCATCTGGCATCGCCATCAGCCATGGAGGGAACGCTTCCTCTGAGACCAATGAATGCTGCTCCACTAGCCAGGTTCCCTTTGTGTTCAGTTCTGACGCATTGACACGTGCATTCATCCTCATATAGTGGATGATGACATATCCACATAAGATATTTGAACCAATAAACATCAATTAAAAAAAGGCCTATACATTTTTCAAAGTTACGAACATACTCCAAAAAGCAAGTTACTGTATGTGGCTGTATAGAGGACATAAGTGGAAGTCATCATTTTGCGTCATAGTTAGCATCTCCGCCATTACGCCACTATGGAAAATATGAATGGGCTTTTTGAAAAATGACAAATGTAAGTGCTTGTGTTGAACAGATACTCACGATATACTTTTTCTTCCAGAGGTTACAATACATCCACTGGCATCACCTCTGTGAATTTTGATATTGATTTTTTTGTTAACAAAATGCTAATCATCAGGGAAAATTACAAATTACTTCCTTTACCTCTGTTAGCTCATACATTTTCCATTGCTAGAGCTCTATCTTTGTGTTTCACAAATTATTAAGGTTTCCATAATGATGAATTGAATAGTTATTGGTGTCATTGTTAGCTAATCAGGTGAAATCAGGTGAATCAGGTGAAAACTCCAGGTGCATTAAAGATCCCATCCCTCAAACCACCTCCAAGACACATTTGGACACATTGACAATAAAGTGTGAGTGAAATGCATCTCCAATCCACATATAGGAACTGTGGAAGCAGAAATAAACTTTCCAACTGGGAAGCACAAGTAAATAAAACATATGGCAAGAAGATTGGGTAGTACCATGCTTGTCCAAATGGATTATCAGGATACTTGTGGGTAGAGAACAAGTGAGACAAGGTGTTAACTGACTGGCAATCTGGGTTTTGAAAGGGAAAGAGAAATCAGATTTCAAATGTCTAAACCTGAGATGCATTTTAATATTAAACGTAATCCATCAAAATCGTATCTAGCTACAATCCGGACGTGAGGCGCATGTCCGGATTGTAAAGGGGACCTATGTGCATGCAACAAACTGCAGATGCACTGTGACACAACAGTACTAAGTAGCATGGAAATGCATGGATAAAGGTAGAGCGTGGCAGCCTTGAGGTGTAAGTGGCATAGTGTATAGCTTATTTGTGTTTACCGACTGACCTACAGATGCACTCGCCACGTGCTGTCTCAACATTTTGTGCTGAAAGCCTCTAAACTAGCCGGCTATCCGTTCACAAGCGCTTCGTTGTAGTGGGATTCAGCAATCAGACATGGGTAGATATGGAATTAGGTAACAGCTCAATGTTTGGTTGGAATGTATTTTTTTTAACATATACTCACTTTCCTTCTCTGTACTTATTCAATTGTTGCCCTTCAAGCAATTGTCTGTGCAATCACCAGTATATGAAGTCAGTAAACCTCTTGCCCATTGCCTCTCTGTTCAACCCAAATTATTCAACAATTCCAGGCTAGACATTCATTGTTACTTCTTGACGACACACATCCAATAAAATCCAGATAAAATATGGGATGATAAGGAGGTCAGAGCACGGGTTCATCTGCAGCATGGTAACCCAGAGCTGGTTGGATTTCAATAACCATGAATAATTTATGTTGCAGGCTGTGGCTGGGTTTGGCAAGGCGCTAAAAAAGCCAAAGAAGCAAGAAGCATCTCACGATTTTAGATGATAGTAGCATCTCCTTACTCCTCTCCTTACTAGCAAACTCTTACTTTGAAACAATTTATTCAGAGGATGATTTTTTTTTTTGGATACGTTCACAAGACTCTTCTTGTCTGCTAAACCGTTTGGAGGCTTCAGTTTGGGTATTTCAGGACTGCAAGGTGATAATTACAATTTACACTCCGCATGTCTACAGCATGCTGCTAAGACCTGGGGCTGATAATGGTGATTAAAATAAAGCCCACCTAATGAATGACTGGATCATTTTCGGAGCTACTATATGTATGTGTATACATGGTTATTGTTGTCCATGGTGACTGAGACGGCGCTGACATCCCTGCATCGGGAGTCGTTCTGATGATGCCGACGGTGACCGAGTTGGAGTTGATGCCCCTGTGCCAGAATTGACTGTCGAATCAAGTGGGGATTGCTCTCTGTGAGGCCCTTCCCAACGTTTTTACTAAAAATAAATTATTTAAGAAGAAAAGGATTATGTTGACTTGGTATGAACCCAAACGGAGAACACATTGTGAGCTGAGGAACATACTGTATAGCACAATGTCTTTCGTTCCTGCCAATTCGCTGTAAACCCTGGAGAAAACGACACTATTTGGGCATCTAAAGTGCATGGCACAGATACAAAATCAATCAGTCTATGTATAATTAACCAATATGCCCAAATAGAAACAGAACAACTTCAGTTTCTGTAACCCCCTGAACAGATTCTCCAGTGAAGTTTGCAAAAAAAAACAGAACAGAGAGGATGACTGGCTGACTTTGCCCCCTTTGCCACTTTTTAGACCTTCAGGATAGAGTCAGTCTGCATTCTCTCTCTTTTCATACCTTTCTCTCTTTCAGTCACACACACACATACACACCTGCCCATAGGTCACCACATAAAGCCATGATACTGTCACTTTGCTTTCACAAGTCATCTGTAACTGATGGGCAACAGGTGCTGCTCCTTTTGAATGCTCAGACTGGTTTGATTGGACTGGTTTATATGCACTAGAGAAGGTTTGTGAACCCTTTTGAATTACCTGCATTCAAGGCCGGAGTGGGACTCATTTTCAGCCCGGGAGTTTCATGCCTCAGACCAGCCCACTTTAATTCGCAACCTATTATACTGGAGATATGTAATTATAGCTTTACTATGTAAGTCCGCTATAGTGCACTATTCTCTACAGCCTTGTTATTCACAGTCCTGGCACTGCCTCTAAGACTAAATCAATTGAAAAAATGAAATTGTTATCATTTTCAGCACAAGTCCCCCCTTCCTACAAAACAAAAGTGTTCTGATTGTTTTTAACATTGAGCAATCCTACCTGCCCACTCTGGAGTTATGGGCTCATCATGGCTGGTGCTTGGTACTGCCTCTTCTTCACCGCCAGCAGGCTGCTGCTTAGAGACTACAATAGACAACAAAGTGTCTCACACTTAGGTGGCGTCGCAACATATCATTTTGCATTTAACAAATTCGTATTGTATACGTTATATGCCATAACGCCACACAATTCCTTGACACTAAACTTGAATTGTGGTTTGAAGGCAAAGTTATATGTTATATTTTGTTTTGCACGCCTGACATATTAGCACTGTAGCCTAAGCTAGCATACCTGTCTCATCGTCACCATCAACTTCTGGCGCTTGTTCTGTAACATTACCTTCACTCTCAAGCTGCAAGGTTGTTTTAAACATAAACAAGCTGCTGAGTTTGGCACATTTGGCTGCGTCAGCTTGTAAAGCTTTTTTAAAAAAAAAAATTGATTCTGGTCTTTTCAGCTCCCCCTTTTCTCTTTCAATTCTCCATCTTGCCTTTTTAATCTACTACTACTTATATTTCTCTTTCTTTCGCATCTTCTACCTCCTGGGCTTCTGTGAGTGTAGCCTGCCCTGTAGTGTAATCTAAGTTAGGTCATCATGCTTCAGAGTTCAGGGGTCACACAGCGCCTGCGTCCAAGCGGAGCTAGTCAAGCTGTCGTGTGAAGTTGATGTTGAATAAAAGTCATAAACATACTCGCAGTAGTCGTCGGAGTTTTTTAAAGGACCTAACGCGACAGCCTACATGATCTATTTATAAAATTATTGTGTTTACCGACCCTGTCACCGGCCCAACAACCAGCCCACCGGGGATCTTCCCATTTCTCCCGATTAGCCACTCCGTGCCTGCCTGCATTCCTGTATAAATGGCTCCTAAAATATGGTCTCATCCTCATGTAAGTCATGAAAATAGATAAATACAGTATGATTTAACAAATCACACACAACTGCACAAAAGTTAGGAGGGATTTTGGACCATTCCTCCTTACAGAACGGTTTCAGTTCATTGACATTTTTGGATTGCCTTGTAGAACAGCATGCTTCAAGTCAATAATAACACTTCAATAAGGTTAATAACAATAATTGGAGTTATTTGGCATAAAAAACAGCATGTCTGCCTTCTCTATCAGAATACATGAACTCAGCTGAGGGTGCCTCCAGTTGTGGAGAACACCTTCACAGGTGGAGGAAGCCTGGACACATAGGTAAATTGTGGAGATTGCTAATAGCAGAGTGTCTTTCTTTTCCCACAACCAGAGAGCAGGGTCTGCAGACATGGGAATGGGGGATTGATTGATTGATTGATTGAAAAGGCACTGTGCTGCATTTTGCACGGCTCTTTGTCCTCCTCTGACAACAATTCCTCTAGGGCCGTCTTGGGTTTCTTGTAGAGTGGAGTCTCAAATGAAAAAAGCTTGAATTTCATACAGAATTTTAATCGATACTATAATCATCACAACAAGCTAAGCTTACATTATCCTCTGTCTCCACTATTTCCTCCTTCTGCATAATGTAAATACCCCACATGCTGCAATATATCTCTCTCCATTGGCCTTCTTAGCCAACAACAACAGTATTTCAACACCCCGCCTGCAAACTGTGGCTATTGGTGGAAAAGTAGACTTGTACTTCCTGTATTCTCTAACCCTACAATTGGACTGTGGTTAGCTACAGATTGGTCAAGTGGTTAGTAGGATAACTTGCTGCTAGTACTATGCCAACAAATAATTGATCTTTTAAATGAAGTCAGAACTGTCACAGTTGTTAGAACTGATTAAATATGAATTTCTAGAGCATTAAATTATGATAGAAGAATAAAGTTTTATAAACTTTCAAAAAAGTTTTTATAATCATGGTTTAGGCAGTCATTCTCATGAAGAAAATAGAAAAAATATATGGGGAATAGAGCACAAAATAAAGTTAATGCCCATACCGAAAGCTGACTGGTTGTCGGTTTCTGCCTCAGCAACCCAAGGAACTGTTCGGATCACATCAAGACATTTTTGCTTGCTTGCAGTATGTTAGAAAAGGTGTACCGTGAGGAGGTCATACGGACCAGAATGAGGTGTATGAAATAAATTGAGCATTGAAAATAGCGTGCAAAGCAAACAGGATTGTGCAGACATTGTAAGATTTGCTAGATTGTGTAAAAATTGCTTGGTTAATCGCATAGCATTGTACTGTACAAGTACTGCAGCAACAGTAGCAGGTTTGCAGACAGTTATAGTGGATGGTGACAAGGAACAATTGAGGGGTTTTGCAGTGAGTGAGTCTTAGCAGGATTAGTTAAAGCTGCATTTTTATGAAAAATCCAGACATTTTATCAGCCTAAATCATGAAGTGGCGCATCACCATGAGAGCATCCCATATTCCCTAACTGAGACGCTGCAGAATTTGCCCAAATTAATTTCAGGTGTCGGGCATGGTCACTGGTAGGAAATCTTGTCAGTGCACAGGGAGTGACAAATCAAATTTTAAGAGCGAAATACAAAAGTGTCTCCTAAACTGCAGCGTCCAGAGAAAGCTGGACTCGCCAATAATAGCTGAACCTCTTCTCCACCCCCACCAGCCACTAAGAAGACATTTAGGTCTAAGGAGTGCACAGTTTACTGATGTTACGTTGCTGAGTATTGAAGTCTCACAATTCAAACTGCCACCTCTTGCTGCCACTTTGTGTGACCACAGTGCAAAATTTCCATGTGCAGCTTTAAATAGTGTGAAATCTCTTGAGAATAACCCAAGGACGATTTTAAGACATGAGGTTTGGTGGGGCTGAGCCCCCTTAGAGAAGGGTGAATTTGTTGCGTGCGCTGAATTTTTAAATGAATGAATTACATTTTCTTTAATGCGTGCTGGGCATGCACATTGATTTACTGAATTTACTGAATAAGAGTAAAACTAGTAAGCCAACAGCTAGTGACCAGAACATCTATAGACCTACATAGAGCCTTTTAGGAGGTATGGATACAATGTATTCAAGAAGGGGACAAGAAATCCTCTCCATGACCCTCAGGTTTCAGGAGGGGTCGTTCGGATGTCAGCCCTCATCTAAACTGTTTTATCCCAACTTTGATGGTATTTCTTTCTCTTGCTCTCTGCATCAGATATAGATAGATTTCAGCGCTGCCGTTTATGCGCCCCACCTCCACTGCACCACCTCCAAGCTCTTCAAGACGGACCCTTCCACCTCCAGTGTTAAGGCCTTTGACTTTCAAGAGGGAGATTCCTACATTTCTACAGTACTCTCACCACCACCAGTAACTAGACTCCATCGGGGAAAATCTATCGTATGCTGATGGAGTTATTACCCCATGAAGATCATTTTAGATAGATAGATAGATAGATAGATAGATGGCTCTTTATTGTCCCTGAGGGGAAATTGCAGTTTGCAGCAGTACAAGGCAAGAGAGAGGCACACATCACTATACAATAAACAAATTTATGGTCAACAGGCTATATAAAAAATGTCCTGAAAATATACAAAGAAAAGAAACCAGCAGGCTCAGGTGTTGATGTTGGAGGTAGCATTGTACAGCCAGATGGCTGTTGGCACAAAAGAGTACTTGAAGCTCCCTTGTGCTCTTGGGTTGGATGAGACGGAGCTGAAGGAGCTTCTCAGCCCGTTTATCTCATCATAGAGGGGGTGGGATGGGTTCTCCAAGATGGATCTGACCTCATCCTCCCCTCAGCCACCTCTTCCAGACTGTCCAGGCTCTCTCCCACAACCGAGCCAGCTTTCTTGACCAGCTTGTTGATCCTGTTGGCATCCTTTGCCTTGATTCCTCCCCAACATACCACAGCAAAGAAGAGTGCACTGGCCACCACAGTCAGGTAGAACATGCGGCGCAGCCTGTTGCACACATTGAAGGACCTGAGCCTCCTCAGGAAGTACAGTCTACTCTGACCTTTCCTGTAGAGAGCATCAGTGTTGTTTGACCAGTCCAGTTTATTGGACCCGGGAACTTGTACGATTCCACCACCTCCACCTCCTTACCCTGGAGGTTGACAGGTGGTGGTGGTCGCCTCTTGTTCCGACCCAAGTCCACCACAAGCTCTCTTGTCTTGCTGACATGAGCTGTAGGTGGTTGTCGGCCCACCATCTGACAAACCTCTCCACCATACTCCTGTACTCATCCTCATTGTCTTCTTCGATGCAACCCACAATGGATGAATCATCAGAGAACTTCTGGAGATGAGAAGACCCAGAATTGAATCAAAAGTCTGAGGTGTAGAGGGTGAAGGGAGGGAGTCTTATCACCAATACCTTTTGTATAAATTCTAGAATTTTCTGTAAATTCCATCATGCAATAAAAATTATGTCAGACACCACACGTTTAAAACACATTGCACAAATAAATGAAGAGCGGTTTGTATCTGTATCCCATTTCAAAAACGGTAAACTGATTTGTAAAATAGACCAAAAAAAAATCCTCCTTTCCATGGTGAATACTGACATGCTGAAGATCGGCACGGCTGGATCTGCTTTGTGCCTGGATCATTTGTGGGGGATGACAGATTGACTGCTGTTTAGAAATGTGACCAGCTAATGATGTATCCCCTATTATGTTTACTGTTGTAATCTATATTAATGCAGCATACTGCAGGATTCCCCAGAGTCCATGGTGCTATCGATTGCACCCACATCCCCATAACTACAGCATTGGTGGGGGTACATTTCGACAACAGGAAATCGTTCCACAGCATCATCAAGCATCATCAATCCATGTTCAGGTAAATGATTAGTATGGAGAATAACCTTTTGGGTCAAACTGTCACATTAACTTCATGGACACAGATTCTGCACAGTTGCCTGACTCCTACTAATATTCCCTTTTCTTCTTTAGGACAGTTCAGTGGATTACTTGTGGGAGACAGGGGCTATGCATCTTACCCGTTCGCATGACCCCCTATCCTGACCCTGATGGAGGGCCACAGAACAATTTCAACGTGGCCCTTAGCAAAACAAGGGTTGGAATGGAAATGACCTTCAGCCTCCTCAAAGCCTGATTCACATGCCGTAAAGGGCTGAGGGTGTCACCAGAGCTGGCATCCTAAATAATTGCCTCTTGTGTGGTGCTCCATAACATAGCAACCATCCGCAAAGAGAGAGCCCCTCCTGTCCATTACCAGCCCGCTGATGTTGTGGACCCTAACCTTTGATTACCCAACAGGCAAGGCTGTGAGGGAGGCCATCACACAGGATTTTTTCACATAGCTTGAACTAAAAAGGCCTGTGCATTGTCTTTTTCTTTTTGAATTTTCTTTATTTTCTGTTTTCACGTTCCAAGACAGAAAATTGGAAAATCAGTTTCATTGTTAGACATGGCAGGAAATATAATTACATTACATACTGAAATACCTTCTTTTCATACTCCAGTTTTTCCACTTGTAGCATCAACTTCTCTGTTTGTAGTTGTTTACACTCTTATGTCCAGTGCCAATGTTTTCTTATATAAATACCTCACATTGTCTGCTCCAACCTGAATAAAATAAAACCCAATGTTGATTCAACATTGTGCTAATTTATTAGCATTCTCCCTTCTTAGGCCAACATCATTGTCAGTATCCTTTAAATTCCTCCATTCAATTCTGCACCACTTCTTCCTGCAGAATGGACATCATAGCAATGGAAGCAAATTATTTAGTTTTTTAGTAATATAATATAGTAATAATATATTTTCACCATTATCAAGAAGTTAAGGATCAATAAATTACAGCCAGGGGACCTAACCATCTGGGTTTAGATAGACTGAAAAAGGGTAACACATTTTACCACCAACAGTCTCTGAGCACCTTGTTGGCTTCAAGCATTTTCAAAATAATTTCATGGATACCTACATTAGCCAAATACAGAAAAGTAGGCTGTGCTAAATTTATTAGTACACTATTAACATACATTCAGAAGGAGCATACATCCACACTGAGCCTGTAACAATATCATATCTGAACATTTTTATCCAAATTTCACTTGTTGCTTTATAAAATGAAAAACTGGTCCATGTTGTTTATGTTACCTAGGTGGATTGTCATTTCTGATAAATATCAGCTGATAATGTGAATCTGCATCTCCCTACTCAAACAATTTCAACTCCATTTGCTTGATTATGTTAAAACTAGAAGAATACAAACTCTCAAGAACTCTCTCAGGTTGGATGAGCACACCCTTTCTATTAAAAGAGAGTGCAGGAAAGCTGAAAAGAAATGGAGGAGTAGCAAACTTAATGTCTTCCATTTACGTATGAAGGAATTGCTGACAGAATTGAATGCTGCAGTTAAGACTGCAGGAGATCTAGCCTAATTAGTGTTCACGACCACGAGCCTAGGATTCTGTTTGATACCCATTAACAGTGTTGTTCATGCTCCAGTGCCTAGTAATGTTGAGCACACTCTAGAAGTTTTTATCCTTTTCCACCAAGAAAATATCTTGGTATCTTACCATAGAGAGATTGTATGGGGATTACATTCCCCCAGTGGACAACAGCCAGTCGGCCGTCTTGCCCCATCAGCCAGGTGGGAGCTGATTGCCACACAAAGACTTGAGACTGCTGAAGGCACTCTGGATGAATTTGATTTGAAGATTAAGTTATATTAAGTTAATTAAAAAGTGACTGCCTACTGTCTGATCTGTGCCATGCATCTGCCCTCAGAATGGATTTGTGACCCCTGGCTTTACCCCGAGGGTGCCACTATATAAGAAATCTCATTGTTCCTCTTAAGCATGAGTTGATTGTGATCAACGTGAGCACTTCCTTTGGCTCCTTTGAACAGATTTCTGCACAAACCCTTCTGGATATTGTCTCTCACATGAAATGCTCATCTTGGTTGTTGTTAGAAATTTTAAAGAGATTTTAAAAAGAAGTCTTTGATGCAGTTTTTCCATACACTATTTTAATTTTTAATAGCTTGCTGGCCTAGTGCCATATGTCAAACTAGCACTTATCAAGCATCTTCTTAAAAAGCCCAGTCTGGATCCTTCTATTCTTAGCAATTACAGGCCTATTTCTAAACTCTTTCTTCCGTTCTTAAGCGCAACAGAGAGACTGCTCTCCTTACAGTTACAAATGAGATTTGAGGACCACTGTAAGCCTTAGTGCTTAGTGCTGCTGTTGATACGGTTGATCATAGTGTCTTAACTGACCGTCTCAGAAAGTTTGTGGGGATTACAGGTGCCAAGTGTCTGTTGGCCTGGGTGGTTCTACATTCTCCATAGCTCAATTTTCCTGTGGTGTCCCCCAAGGATCCATCTTTGGCCCCATCTTGTTGTCCATTTATATCCTCCCACTCGGTCACATAATTTGTAGACATATTTCCTTTCATTGTTATGCTCTAATTTCAACAGAATGGAAAAATTATAATTTGGTGCTGTAAAATATATTTTAGAACTATTTTAAATTTTTTGATTGGTTATACGGTACTCAAGTTACAGAAGTATGATTTCTTTGTTTTAAAAGATTTATTGAGCATAATTTATTCTTCAAGTGTGTATTTTTTATTCCATCCATCCATCCGTCATTCCAGGAAGTAAGTGATTTTTGTCTCGTCTAACTCAAACGTCACATCTCAGACATCACTGGTCTGATTTTGACCAGTGGTGTCATCTCCCTTCTATTGTTAAGTGCCTTGGGTACCTTGAAAGGTGCTCTAAAAATAAAAGTTATGATTATTATTATTACCATTATTATTATTATTATTATTATTATTATTATTATGTTGGTGTCTGGTCAAAATCACTGGGTTCCAACATTTAAAACAATACACTGATTGGTCTGATGAGGGTGCTATAAATAAAGGTCAAATTATGTCAAACAAAATAGACAGTTACATTTTTTGCATCATTATTTTGAAGGTTGAACACCCAAGCCAGAAGTATGAAGTGTGTGAAGTTGTGGCCAGCTTAACACATCTACCATTTGTGGATTCCTTGGTGCTTTACAGGCAAGAATCGCACAAATAGATAGAGACTCACAAATATGTTTAGATCCAAAAAACTCACCAATCCACCAATGACTTTAAGGACTGTGAATGTGGTTAACCTATGCAAATGGGCATGTATTTAGAATTTGAGTTTATGTACAAATCATGATATATTAATGATAATCGAAAATCATTCATTCACAGATGTTTTTACATATTCACAAATCAGTTTACATTTTTGAAATGGTGGGTTGCAGATACAAGTCACTGAATGTATTTGTGCAAAGTGTTTAAAACAAGTGGTGTCATGTGGTGACATTTGTCTTGGCCTCCTAATGAGACGAACGATGACTCTATAGAAACCTGTCTAACACTCATGCATATGTATGCATCTCTCTCTCTCTCACACATACTCTCTCTCTCCCTTCAACCTCCCACTCATGCTGACTGTCTGCCTGAACAAATGCAATGCATATAAGAAAAGTTATTCAGCAAATGGCTGTTGAGTGAGGTCCTTACCCTCTTAATGATACCAAACGACATCAATGGAGATGGCAGCACTTGAAAAAACCTCAAATGCTTGGCCTTGCTTGATTATTACGGTTAAGTATTCCCCCAAATGACCACGCACGTAAAGTCACAGCATTTCAATCAGGACAGACTAATGTGAAGGATTAGGGGTCTGATGGGACCTCAATCCTGGAGTTCCCTTGTGAAGAGCTGGATGGCTTCAACATAGGAGGTGGTGGGGCACATAAACAGCAGCACTGAAATTAAATCCTGGCACATCGTGATGATTGGTGCCCAGGATGTGTGGAGAGATCTGATTGGTTATATTTAAATTGGAAAGGAAATTACAGGGTGGGAAACCCCCTATCTCTTAAACTAGAGACTGAGACATAAGAAAACTACGAGTGAACTTTCACTATAGCTTCATTACATGTATCTGATTAGATAAAACTGGCCGCTGAAATCTGACATTTTCATTCATTTTTCAGATCCCACATCTGGGGTGTGTCACGTTTTACACTTTTTCTCAGTCTTCAGCATTGTGAAGACTTTGAACACTCCAAAATAAATGACCCGGCCACGCAGCAGTCGGAGCGCTGCAGAAACAAATTTTGCATTCCTCCATGAATATAGTGTGACATAATATGTGTCATGGCCTTATTAATTGTCTTCCTCCTTTTTGAATCCTGGGTGCTTCAAAAGGACTTCAATAAAAGTTGTACAGATAATGAATGGAACTTTTATTCAAATTCAAACACTTGACAAGTTTAACTATTTCTCTATGACTTGTACCCCTCTCGGCGGATCTCTTTGAAATATGTGAATGTGGAAAATCAAACATGCCTATTTTAGTAGCTTGTGTTCCCGGGTGATGTTGCCCCCAGGCAAACATTAAATATTCTAATATCCATTTACACGCCTCCAACTTTCCAACTGTTAGGAAATAAGTGAGTGAATATATTGTGCTGAAAAGTTTTAATCTTACTGGGTTGAAACATTGCTTTTGCTTTGACACTCAACATAGGACACAATAATTGTGTTTTGAACAATTGTAGAGGAAAGATGAGGGTCAGAATTCACAAAGCAGCTGGAAGCAGTAAAAATGATCTCCACTTTTGAATTCTTGAACAACTAACCTTGTGAAGTCAAATGAAACCCTTGATTCCTCATTGATTTTGGTCTATTTAGATCATGAAGAGGAGGTATAGATGAAAGGGAATAGGAGAGTGTTTTTTTGTTATTTAGTCTCCTTCTTTGTTGCTCAGCCTCATTGCTGTGGTGTTTCTGCACTGCACTTCCCTGAGATCACCTGTCAATCAAACAGTGTGTCCAGTACTGTGATGTCTTTTGGATGTTTTTTTCTTTTTAAATGAAGTTTGAGTTTCTGTAGGTGGCGCTCTTTTCTTTGTCTGTTCAGCCATGGTGGTTATTGGTGGTTATGGTTGAATTACTATTGTGTTGTATCACTTCAATAGAGTTGTAAAATGGACATTTATTCATATGAAAATGTCACCAATTATTACTTTTATTACTTGAACTCTGCAAAAGGCAGCGCAATTCAATATAAAGAAGATGTTTCTAATATCCTGGGACCCATTGTCTAAGACCCAGAACACATGGGAAGAAACAACCAATTTAATTTTAGCAAAGAAAACTGAAAAGCTGACCTTTCCAAGACTGAACACTAACTAAAGATAAGTGGTCTTGTCCAATGAACAGAAGTCTGCTTCACTTATTATTATTACCTAGCTTTCACCCACGCGGACACTCACCCACACACACAAAGACAACCACTTACAGTCCTTTCCTGCTGCGTATAGCTGTGACGCCGCAGTACTCAGTGTGATTGGTTTTAATTAGAGAGGCCTAGCTGCTCTTTCACTTCATAACTGGCACTGGGGACAAAAGTCAACAATGTCTACCTGGCAGGAGTTGCTTTTGCGTGTCTCTCTCTCTCTGTGTGTGTGTGTGTGTGTGTGTGTGTGTGTGTAAGAAAAATAACAGTAATTTCCCATGCTGAAAAAAACCCTGCTACACCATATAGTGACCACTTTTTCAAATTTAACGAGAAGGTCTTAGTGGGCAGCTAAATTACTGTTTCTGCTCACATTTGCCCTAAAACCTATAACTGACGAGGGGGGGTGCATTTAATAATTTGTGTCGAGCCACCTTCCTTCTTCATATTGCCCTCCCGAGTGTTAGAAGGTTTTTTTTTACCATGTAACCTAAGTGAAAATCAATAGCTGAGGCTAAGCAAGCTTTATAGATAAGGCTTAATTATGATCTCTCTCTATATGATATTGCAGCAATGGCCACATAATGGAGGGAGAAATGACAAGCTTGCAGAATGAGATTAAAGGGGCCAATTTCCTCTCATTTGGACCCTTTCCCCAGTTCACCCTTTTATATTTATGGAGGTGATATTAGCAACTCTCCAATTTCCAGTCAGCTTTACTTTTGGACTTCCTTAACAGAGGTTTGAACTAGCAACCTTTTGATTCATAAGCTAGAATCTCTAAACTCAAGATTGCTGTTACCACTAACATCATCTCTTGTGTTTATACAGAAGTTGAATCATTCATTTTTATTGTCATTTGCTAATTTCATACTCACTTAAAAGCACTGAATTAATCCCATAGTGCAGTGGTGTCCAATCATGTGCCATGGAGGGCCGAGAGTATGCAGGTTTTCACTTCAACCAAAGACTACAGCAGGTGATTTCACTGATTTACACACGTTCAACCAGAGAGGAGGGACTAATCAGTGAAATCTCCTGCTGTAGTCTTTGGTTGGAGTGAAAACCTGCATACTCTCGGCCCTCCACGGCACATGATTGGACACCACTGCCATAGTGGAATGCTAGATGACATGCAGTAACACAGTGCTCTGAGCTTACATTGACGTGAGGTCTTCTGGTTTGGGTTAAAAGAGTGGAGAAGCGGAGAAATCGCCAGAACATCCTAGTCAAGTCAAGTCAAGTTTATTTGTCACATGTAGTAGATACAGCAGGTGACTTCCATACAGTGAAATGTTTACTTACAAGCCCTACCTACAGTGCAAAAAAAACATTAGGATCAAATTTAAAAAGTAGAATAAAAGAGATTAAAAATAAATATATAAAAGTATACATAAATTGTATAAGTACAGGTCGGAAATATCAGAAAATATTAGTGTGTAAGTCAGAACGGCAGGGGTGGGTGGTAGAGTCTATAGGTGCGTAGAGTCAGTGCAGGTTAGGGATGGAGCAAATGGACCAGGATGCCATTGGTCACCTGTTCAGCAGTCTTATGGCTTGGGTGTAGAAGCTGTCTCGGAGCCGCTTGGTCCGAGAGCTTATGATCCGGTACCGTTTGCCTGATGGTAGCAGAGCAAACAGTCTGTAGGCTTTGTGACTGAGGTCTTTGGTGATTTTCAGGGCCTTCCTCTGACACCGCCTTGTATAGAGGTCCTGTATGGCAGGTAGCTTGTCCCCAGTGATGTACTTGCACGTCCGCACCACCCTCTGTAGTGCTTTGTGGTCGAGGGCTGTGCTGTTGCCATACCAGGCAGTGATGCACCCAGTCAAGATGCTCTCAATGATGCAGCTGTAGAACTTGCAGAGGATCTTGGGGCTCACACCAAATCGCTTCTGTCTCCTGAGTGGGAAGAGGCGCTGCCGTGTTCGCTTTGCAACAGCATCGGTGTGTGTGCTCCATGTGAGGTTTTTGCTGAGGTGGACACCGAGGAACTTGAAGCTCATCCTACACATTAACTTGTGTGACTTCCTCGTCAGTGTTGTCTGGCAAATTGTTCCTGCTAAAACCTGCCAAATATTCACTAAAATGTTATACAATGCAAACTAGTGAATTCATAAACAACTTGATTAACACAGTAACAGAGTGAATGTGAAATGCATTAAAAGGTGGTAATTGTAAGAACTAATCCACTCGTTTTAGTATGCTAACGAACCCTCGTTGTAGCCTGTGTAGAGGATATGTTGTTGTATGTTGATATATTGTAGCTAGGCACAACAGTCTTTTAGCTTAAGACTTTCAGCTTAGCTAATCTGTTTTTTTGTTAGCTGCTGGGTGTTAATGAGCATGGGGAAAGTTAAGTGTATTATACAAGGTGAATGCTGTGTTAAGTGAAGGACAGTTCTAATGTAATTTGTGAACTTTGTATAGGTTAAAGGAACATTTTATATTTTTGTCATGTTACAGTGTAGTTTATGTGAACCACATATATTCTATGAGCAGAAAGTATGTGTAGTTTAGCTATTTGAATATAATTCATGTTGCACATTTTTATTTTGTTATCCAGTATTGTGGCAATCCATTGCATTGGGGTATTTGGGGTAATATGAAATGAAGATAGTTGATTAATGAAAAATAAATAGAACATCCTACACATTAACTTGTGTGACTTCTCGTCACTGTTCTCAGGTTCAGGTTTTTGAGACCGGCAACATGTCTCTTGTAGATACCTCTATTCTGCGCACCTGCTAACACGTTAGCATACAGTATGTTAAGTGCCCGTAGGCAAGCATTAGCATTATCTAACGTGAGAAGATAGACCTTTTAGTCACCCAGGGTTGGTGTTTTTTTGCCAATCCTCTCGTCACATAAAAGTTAAGTGGATCAATAAGCCAATTTTCCCAAGTTCATGTGACACATTTCGTGTGACAATTTAAAAAATGTCTTATATTGCCTCAAAACGTAGCTCAGGCAAGCATTTTAAGAACCATGACATTAATTTTTAGAGACTATATTTTTATGTAATGTTTTCTATCAAGTTACCTCCTTATGCTGAAGCTACCGTCCAGAGAAAGCTGGACTCACCGGAGTTAGATCTTGTGCCCTTTGGCATAAATCGATCCCAGACCAGCCGGGTTGGTAAACACGAGCGTGCTGTGTACAGTTTACTGACGTAACTTACAGGAGTATTGACGTTCACATTTTTTCAAGCAGTTACCTCTCGCTGTCATTTGGGGCAGCCGGTATGGGGAAGTTGCCGAGTGCAGCTTTAGGATTTCAAGAACTTTTTATATTGTCTCAAAAAGGAGCTCAGGGAAGCATAATCAGTATGATTTTTAATACCACTTTCTTACACCTTTACAGACTGGATTTTTATGTCATTTTTTTTCTAGCAAGTCGCCTGTTTTTACTTCTGCTGAACACAGAATATTCAGCGTTGCCTTTGGCTATGCTAATATTGTATTTGGTTCCTCCACATTCACTCTGTCAATGCAGCATTTGATCCTGAGACGTCAGGGGAGGTAGCAGACCGTTGAAGATAGTTTAACGGCTATAATTCTACATTTATAACTACCATCTATCACAGAGTCTGCAGCTTCCAACACCTTTACTATTGCAGTTGATATTATATTTTTTATTGCAGAGCAGTTACTCAAACCCAACCTTTTCAGCACCGCAGCGAGTTATTGGTTGGTTGTGAATGTCACTTAAGCTCTTGTATGATCATATAAGTAGTACCCCTATAAATAGGGGTAGCATTGTGTTAATAAATACTGGCTTAAAATTGCGAAAGTATCGTGGAAGTGTTAGTAGATTTTTAACTAAGCTAATGTATTATGTATTATTGAACAAAAAACCCATTCTTTGCCAGTGTTTTCCCTAGAATTTCTGTTTTGCACCAGTCATTTGGGGGTTGCTTAGGTTTGGGCTTCAAGGCTATCCTTGTTGTGGATAAGGCATAGGCAATATTATGCATGGGAGCTGCATGGTACAAAAGAAAATCAAAGTCTTCACATGATTATAACCCTCAGCTTAGTTTGTGTGTAAAGTGCAGTGCATTTGTTATGCCTAGTATCAGGCCTTCAGTGACTATGAAGACTTAAAGTAAAGGGCCTATACATACTCTTGCTTATTGGATGTACCTACCTGTGTAATGAGGGCCAGTTGCTAAGGCCCAAGAGCAGAAGCACACGGAGGCAAGCAGTTGAAGGGAAAAAAGCCTTTATGTGGGAAAACTCAAAAATCCAACGCTCAATAAATGCAACAAAGTACTACCAGACATAAACTGGAAAAAAAAAAAAACTAAAGCAAAGAACAAACTGGAAACTTACAGAGTGGCTGTGTCATCCAGGTAGTAATCTCAAGACCAAGCACTGAAATGAGAGCAGAGAAGGGTTTAAACAGGCTGGTCCACAAGTGCACAGAATCATAGCTAATGAGCCTCAGTTTCTAGAGCTCCTCCTAGGAGGGCGGGATTGTTGTTCTTTGTTTTTGCAGGTCAAATGTATTCAAATTATATATGTAAACACAGTTTGACAGCACCTGTAAAGTTGTAACTGCTGTATAGCTACATGCAGTAGTTTCCTGTGGAAGTAATAGTACAGGAAAGAGCTTGCAGTACGATGAATTAACAAACTAAGGCCCATTAACCAGCATGCAACAGTACTGGGTAGGGCCATATTGTGCAAGAGTGAGGTGTGTATCTGTGAGTGAAAGAAAGTGGTTGACAGAAAGTATGAATAATTAAATATGGTCAATGTAGTGTGTGTGTGCGTGTGTGCGTGTGCGTGTGCGTGTGTGCGTGCGCGTGCGCGCCATTGCTCCTGGGTAGGGAAAATCATAACTATAACACAAGATGTAAGAGGCAGTTTCAGCTTCCTTATACTAGAACAGTGACTCAGTTCAGCTTACAATTTCGAGGAAATCTATATTCAAGTCCTTTGACCTTTCTCCCCATCTATTCAAAAATAGTGTTTTTTTCTCTTCTTTGTGTCTCTTTCTTTTCCTTGCCTTTCTATCCTTAACTTGTTGAAACCTGAGATATGTAACAAATACCAAGAAAATCAATAACACAATGTCAGTCTGGTTAAGGGAGCCACTCGATAAGCTGCTTGGGGTTTCTTTGGTCTTCCTTACACAGCGCTACATATCTGATCATATTTGTATATATTTTGCATTTTAAACTATCCTGATATGTTAAATAAAGGGAAAGAACAAACAACCAGCTAGTCAGCTTCAGTTGTATCCCTCATTTGTAGAATTTGCTCTTTTATTACAAATGTTACCATTTCATGGCCCATCAAAATAAGCCAATAGTACAGTACATAGCGTTGCACTGCATCTCTGCAAAATTAAACCATATCGATCGTTGGACATTGCTTCGTCTCTTTCTCTCTTTTCTGTCTTTCTTTCTCTCTCTCTCTCGTGCTGAAATCAGAGGAGAGTTCCCTGTTCTAACATGTGCTCTAACTCACACAGACATCCAGCCTGTTCTGGTTCAATCCAAAAGCCCACAAGAGCAAGAAACCATTTAAAGCCTTTTGGTTCAACTTAGCAGGATGATTAAAAATTCCTGCTGCTGTGGTGCATGTGTATGTGTGTGTGTGCTAAAAAGATAAGCAATGGAGTGATGGCGCTGCCTTAGAGGCCTGTATACAAGTCAATCCACTGAAGCTTTACAGAGACGATGTCTGAAACACTTTGTCTCTGTCTGGCGCTGAAACCAAAAGGGGGTAATTGGCTATAGTCAGTGGTCGTACTCACAAACACTGGAGACAAGGCCTTGTTCTTGTTGCTGTTCAAACTGAAGGCCCATGAGAGCGAGAGACCATTTTCAGCCTGAAGACTCAATGGAGTGAAGAGGATAAAGTTGCCATAGCGTACTGTGTATGTGGAGTTGCAGTGGAGTTGCAGTTCACCTCAGGCCGAATGGAAACCTCATCAGCATCAGCAGGCTGCAAGCAACCAGCTCCTTCTCTAGAAAGCTGGTCCTTGAGTATGAAGTCTGCAGATGACTGCACCTCTAGCCCATCTTTGCTGCGCCTGTCCAGGCCTCGAAAAGGACGGGGCTGTCTGTTAACACCAAGACAGAGGTGGTGTACCATCCAGCATCGTCTTAGAGGACTGCAGCACTGAGCACGGGTTAGACTGAGGTTGCACCAATCAGTCCCTCAGGATTTCAGGATTCGCGATCGCAAGAGCTCGCAATTTTGACCAATACCCCCAATATTTCTGCACAATGCTTGCAAACGTAACACTCCTACATGTTTGTGAGGTTGTGCCTTTTTTCAATTAAATATGTAACTTGCACCATTTGCTTTCTTGTTATCCTGAGCCTTTTTTTGCACTTTGATATGATTACGCAAGACGACAATGTAGGAGTGGCCAATCTTAAAAACAGAGTGGGCAGTTTACAATGCCTTTGGGGGATGGGGGGGCTTGAAATCCATTCCTGCAGTTTTACCACAAGATAATACGAACAATATCGCAAATTGCATCAAATTCAATCATTTTGGGCTGAAATAATCCGAAAACTCCAAAATCCTGCTGGGACTGACTAATACACTAACTCGATTTTCCTCGGCTACCATATGACATCCAGTTGGTAAAGACAACGGTTCTGAGTTTGATGCGATTATCTTACTCATTATCTTCACTATCAGTTTGACAATGTGGTGCGCGATAACTTCTCCGATAAGTCCTCAGAGGTACTTCCTTGCTTGTGATGTCAGAAGTCAAGCAAAATGAGATCCCTCGCAAAAACCCCAAGTTCCTCAGGAGTATTTACGACCTGAAATGTGAATGCAGCGTTCTCACACATGCCTCCCTGCATTTTCCAGTTATAGTCATTAAAAAGTCCCCATTAAGAGGCAGAAGTGGAAGTCACCAAAGATAAAAAACCAAAGATAAGTGTTGCAGTGACTGCTGCTGACTGTTTATGCATAAAGACCTGTTAACCCAACAGGCCTTTACATATTCCCTCCAGACACATTCACACAAACAAAACTCTGCCTTTTGCCTCCCTCTCTTCATCCCTCCTTCTCTGCTTTGTTCCCTCTCTCCCTCTTCATTACCAAACCGAATTGGGGAGACAATTAACTATGCCTATGACCGGAGGGAGACGGAGAAAAGCGGACGGTTTGGCTGCTTTATCTAGTTTTCCTCCGACAACATGGACTCATTTACCCCAAAACAAGTTTCGCTCCTCTTGTATGTCTCTCTCTGTCTCGCCCTTTTTTTTTTCTTTTTAAAATTCCTTCCCTCTCTATTTGCAGCATCAATACATCCTCTGAAGCGCCAGCAGGGCTTGCTAGCAGCTTTGACGGATGGCTGCCTCTCATCTTGGCGTAAAAACAACAATGCAATCCAAAACAGGCTCTGCAACCCACACATGCGCGCGTGTGTGTGTATGTTCCCCAGATTAAGCGTGCATTTACAGAGCCTCGTCCATCTGCGCGTGTGTGTATATGTCGACATTTATCTAGGGGAAAAACATTTGTGTTTTTACAAAAGGGGGCAAATTCCCAACGCTTATTCATATTCCCCCGTGAGCTCTCTCACCCATCTGGCCTTGCTGAACCGGCAGTTCAGTTGCATGCCCGCTTTGCGTCCGTATACCGCTCCGGATCACAGATCAAGAGGACGAAAGCTCGGAGAGAAAGCGAGAGAAGAAATAGAAATATATGAATGGAGAGCAAGAGACTGGCTATCCAACTGTGCAGAAAATGTTAGGCGTTCTTTTGAAAGGTTTCCATCTGCTGGGTTGAACTGTATGAATAGGTTCCCAGAGATGTAGAATTCGTCAGAAAACAACACAACAGAAGACAAAAAAAGTCTTTTGATGATTGATTGTTATTGGTACTGGTCAGCTAACCCGCATCACGTCTACGCTTCAGCTCTCATATCTATCTATCTAGGATCTATTTGGCTGTGTATTACCAAGTAATAAATATATTATTACATAAATAGTTGTAACTATCAGAAGAATGATCAGAATTTGATGCTTTTATTTTCTTAGATATCTACTAAACTATCACTTTTAAACCCCTTATGGCCCCATGACGTGTGAGCAACATTTCTAGGAGGTCGTGGTGGGCAGATATTTTACATTTGCGAACGAGACGGGAACCATTCATCGGGCCGATCATGCCCAACCCCTTCGTCATTATCTCCCACACAAATGCATTTATGTCACTATTTATTGCATAATTTCTTTTATCGACAAAAAAACACATTTGCGCCCCAAGCAGAGAAGCCGACTAATTATTATTGCTAATCTTTGTCGAAATTTGCCCTTTTCCATTGCGCTGTTCTGAGTTGGATAAACCATAACTCACAAACATGTATTTGGATTGGAAAACCAGCTACTAAGACACAAAAGGCAAAAAAAAAGTTTTATTGATAGAGATAATAACGCTCCTGCTCGTCTCCTTCCTCTGACCTTTGACGTGTGTTTGGAGAAAAAAACACATTTCTTCCCTTTTAAAGATGCCTTTTTTTTTTGGAAGGAGTCTTAATTAACTTTGCTGCCAAAGCCTCTCTATATCTGTCCTCGCTTCTTCTCTCTGCCAAGATGGGAGAAAGGGAGATAACTCCCAGTGTTTGTGTGTAGTGTCAAGAGGGAGAGAGAGAAAGCAGGAAAGAAACAGAGACGTAGATGAGATAGAATGAGGGACCGAAAGAGAGAGAGGAAGGGAAAAAGACAAGACAAGAAAATGCGGAAAGAGAGACACTGAAGAGAAGTGTGTGACTCAGTTTGGCTTTTTTGCAAGAAACAATTCAGGCTGATTTTACCCACAATTTGTCACTACAATTGATTTTTAAGGTCAGACCGCAAGTCGGTTATTGTGAGAAGAAAAGGCTTTGAACTGCAACTCGACAATATTCAGCTCTTTTTGATGTTTATCTTGCCCCAGGGAGCCGTGGGTCTTGTACTCATTCTGCGTGAAGTCCAAGATCACGGTATGCAATGCTTTATCTTCATGACTTGTATATCGTGTTAAGTACATAGTTTATGCCTTTTCCCCACATTTACTGTAACATAGATATGCAAAAAGGGATCCTTGTTTAGAGACTGCAGTGTTTTTTTGTGCTGAGGGAACTGTCAATCATGTGCAATCAAAATCATTTTAATGTTGCAAATTAGAAAGAAAAAAAAAACAGCTTACATGATTTTGGATCAATGCAGGCTCCGGATTTCAGTGGATTTCAACATTAGAAACATATAGTAAATATTGACTGCTTTAATGAAGTGCACACACACACACACACACACACACATTCCTCTCCTACCACAACCCTCGTCCCAGATCAAGGCTAATGTTTAATTCAGCGCGTTTCAACGCTGCCATTGTAAATTGGAATAATTGAGAAACCCCCACATAGTGCAACTTTTATGAACCTTCAACCTCAACTACATCTCTCTGTGGTGTCAAGGTGTTTTAGTAGGTTGGTAATTCCAAAAGGAGATACCTTGGATTTCTTTTTTCTTCTTTTATTGCAGTTGTTTTCTTAAGCAAGTGAAGCGCTAGGAGACTCTCAGATGTTAGACAAGTCTCCATAAATAGTGTCAAAATAACCCCCCTGTCTTTTCAACGCACAATATAGTTTGGCACAGTAGCAATTTCATATTGAAACTGTTGTGACCTGATGTCAGAAAGCTATTCAGGGCTTGATTTCATAAGGCGATGGGGATAGCAGCTGTGGACGTTGCCTTACAGTATCTACCCATGTGAAAACGTTTGCAGGGATCAGTTACTTTAATCGACACAGTCAACCCCCTTGGTGGAAGAGAAGGGGCTTGAATAGTTAATGCATCACAGGGCTAAAATTTCCCATCATCCCTTCGCAAACTCATAACCTACAGAATGGCACGTTATCCTCTCTTTCTCCCCTATCTCCCCAATTTTCTGTCCTCTTCTTCTCCTCCCCACTGCTTTGTGCAAAATCCTGCCTCAGGTGTCAGGGAATGTCGTCTTTATCCTTGTGACTAAGGACGAAAAGATATTCTGAACTCTTGGCTGAGCTTCCTAATGGCACGGTAGTATAAGATCATTTTTGGTCCATTAACTTACCGTGAAACCAAATGGCCTTACTGCTAAAATGCTTTTCACAGGCTTGGAGTCAAAATGACTTAAGCAGCGTTTAGGGCAAAAAATGGGTTGCACACCTATATATCAAAGATAAAGCTCCTGGTGAAATCGATTGGATGCTGAATAGCTTCTGAAATCATGACCATAATGGAACTAAGCAATAAATCTTTTCCACGTTCATGAAGGACATCAACCAGTATAAGAATTTTGGCTCTCCTGTATTGTAATTACCCATAATGCACATGTGTAGATGGCATATGTGTGTGTATCCGGGAAGAATATGGGAAAAGAAAAGTACATTTTATTTGGATGGTTGAAACTCGAACACCAGAGCAGCTGAACTGATGTAGTGAACTGCTCTCATATGCTGAAGTGGTGGTCCTTTGTTAAGAGGGTTTTAAGATTCAGTCTGCTACTCGTCAGTCTAGACTGTGAGGAACGTGTTGCCTCATGAGATACGGCACCAGAACACACTGGGCAAACCTGATATTCTGCAAGCTCCAACTGTAATCGGAATTTATTGACATATCTACAGTTAATACTCACAGCCACACAGAACCATGTGACATCCATACGACATCAATAGAACATCCTCCTACGCTGTAAATCAAGAGGATGTCTTCATTAAAAGAGTGGATTCATCTTAACTTCAATGAAAACGTTTATTTCACCGAGATAGCAGAGTAAACTCTACCAACTGGAGTTTCTGCCGGGGTCATTACGTTATTGTGGAATTGAAGTGATTTTTTCAAATATAATCGGCTCAAATTAGTGTTGAAAGTTTGACTAGAACAGTAAGGGAATGCAGGAAATGAGCAAAAAACCCTCCAATCACTCCTTTAAGACATAACTAGTACTCTTGTCATGTCACTGACCAGTAGTAAGCCTGACACTCACTTTGGGTCCTGACCCATGATTTACGTATTTACTCATTTATTACTTATTTATTTTATACACGTACTAACTCACCATACTGTGTTCATCATGAGTCAATCTGGAGAATATGGAGAATATTGCATCATCTTCAGGTGTAGCTACTCTGCAACAATTAGCAGCAAGACATGAAACATTATGTGGCTTTTTTTTTTTTTTTTTTTAAGAACTGATAATATTCTCTTGAAAAATAATGCTGACAAGGTTGTACTCTTTTGTTATAATTAATTGGCTTTTCTTTTTGGAAAAAATAAAAGTTCCTTCTGGATACGAAATAAATCCAACAAACATATTCTGAAAACTGCCAGCTAACCAGGCTGTGTCAGACGGGGGGGGTTGGAATCAGACTGGTAGGCCCACCGGCTGCAGCCAATTAAGGCTAATTGGACAATGGCAGCCCTGGAACTGATGTTGTCTTTTCCAGTGGGTGGGAACCGGACTGGCAGCAGGCTCACCGGCCTGAATAGATTTGTGTCGATGTCCGCGGTGGCCTGATTTTACTGGGTTTGTGGTGTGTGGAGCGTAAAACAGTGTGCCGCCCAGTAAACTCCTTCCTGTTTCCAGTCTCTGGAGGTAGCTTGTGCTACACAGGCCAACCCAGGACTTGTAGGCAAGGGGGAGAGAGGGTTACATCACTTTGTATCCTGTCCTGTGTAGTGAGTGTCCCGAGACGCTGACCAACTGCTGGCAAGGCAGGAAGACAGGATTATTCTCAGAATGTGTCTCTATCGTATTGACCCGTATTCACCCACCCAACAGTCAGCTCTGTGGAAATCTGACTAAAACCCTTTGAGAAACTACCCCTCTGGTTGGAATCGAACCAGTCAAGCTCACAATGCCTTGACTATGGATTGGCAATGGGTGCTGAAGAACACTGGATATTTGTTCCTCAAGTATGCAGTGGATGGCACAAGTAGAGGATTGGACACTCTCTGTCTACAGGCTTTGTCTGCACTGGCCCTTCTTGGAAGGAGGACTTCAGCAAGTGACATCAAAAACACTTTGATTTGCTAGTAATGTTAATACTGGTAAAATAAGTGCTACCATTCAGTGGCGGCTGGCCAATAGAGGGCGCTAGGGCGCCGCCCCACCACTCCCCACATCCTAGACTTAATTGAATAAGACAAAAATTACTTTGAATTTTTGAATGAGCAAGGTAAATATTATATAGTTAGTGAGTAAAATGTATAATCTGCAATAAAATGTAGATTAAAAATGTTCTACGTTGTCTAAAGTTACTGCTTGGTCACGTATTTCGTTATAAATTGTACATGCGCAGTTCGTTCCTCTCAATACAAGAGATAGGAGCTTGGTGGGGCGCAGGTGCTGCTGATTTACACACCACCAACCACTGGGTAGCAGCAGAGAGCGAGTGGCTCGTGGTACATCTGACAAAATCCGCCCGAATGAGTTGTTGAGTGTAGAGTTGGAGGAGCCTTGTTTAACGGAGATTAGCTAGCGAGAATGGCGAAAGAAAATTCAATTAAATCACTAAAAAAATAACGCCTTTTGAGAGAAGAACATTGGAAGAGAAGCTCAGAGTCAAAGAGCTTGGACCTGATCAGCCTGACATCAAAATTCAGCAACCATCCGGTGACCGAGGAAGACAATATACTCGGTTGTTTTCAAGGAGCTGGTTTACGAAGAAGACTTGGCTAACTGCATGCAGTGACGCCAATGCTTTATTTTGCTTTCCCTGCATCCTTTTTCAAACTACAGGATCAGACCCAGCATGGATTCGCACAGGTTTGAATGACCTAAAGCATATATCAGAAAAAACAAAAAAGCATGAACAAACAAGGGTCCGCATGGAAAATGCAATGCGACTAGCCATGTTTGGGAAAGTAAACATAGCTGGTCAGCTT
>CABFOQ010052605.1:1339-14339 GCA_900660455.1 Gephyroberyx darwinii
CCCCCCCTCCCCGCCACACACGCCAATGCATCCAACAACAGCAAACGATTTGGTCCAATCGGTAGTATTCAACAGTTTATACCAACGAATACTTAGTATCACCATTGTTAACGTTAAACAGAGCAAATTTATATTGTTGAATAGCAAAAAGATGTGAACAGTCTTGACATTACTGTTACGCCCGCCAGTTAACATTACGGTCTCAGACACAGTCCTGAGGTCATATAACAGTTTCCTGGGAAACCTTATGTCTGTGTAACAATAATATCGGCTTCTGTTTTATGTAAGAATACATTAGACTTACCGAATATTTGAACCGAGGATGATTTTGGGTGTTGGATTAGGTTGCGCAGCGGCGAAGCTACCTTGTCCTCGCCTAGAGAAAGAAGGAATAAAGGCAACGGAACCGCTAATATCGTCAGCAAAGCAGCCAATCACACGCCGAGTCTTCAGCTGTCCTCAACAGTCCACGAATCACTTTGTTGGCGATCCCGCCTACTTCCTGTCTCGTAATTTTTTTTATTGGTTGCGTAATCACAGTTTATGGCCGCATGGTGTCCTGAGAAATGACACCAGGAAATATAACATATATTCGTGGCAAATTAGCCTTTCTTCGCAGAGACGTTTTACGCGTATGAAATATTTATATTCAGCATTTTAGGCATTTAGTTGATGCTCTTATCCAAAGCAACTTACAATGAGCGCAACAATAGAATAAGCATATACTCCTAGCTTACCAAAAATTACCAGGAACTAAAAATAAGGATTGCAAAGGTGGGGGCCTGTACAATACTGTGACCATAGAATTTAAGAGTGACTGCTAGGAAAATAAATAGAAAAAGAGCTAAGGAGAGGGATAGAAGGGATTCTTTATGTAGCATGAAATATATGCCACAGTATATGTTGAGGTTTTTCTTAACATTGAAGCACAAAGGAGATTAGACTACTAAATCCCAGTTAACCTGGCATGGCAAGTATTATAGTATTTTCCACTGCAAATTAATGAAATAAGGGAAGTTATTATTATTTTAATTTGGCCAGATAACATATATTCTTCGTCAAATATTATTTGAATTGTGATATACTTCTATGTTTCCTTTATTATACACATGATTCTTTTTGGAATCTGGAAAATAGATGTTAAACTATGAACTAAAAAACACCAAACCACTTAAAAACTGACGTTGAATCATATTGTGTGTAGTTTTTGGAAATTGATTCTTTCTTGAAACGTCACACCATATGACATTTTTGAGTGACAATGTAGGAAAAAAATCACAGAACATACCAAAAAATAAACTACAGCAACAATTATGGGTATTTTGTATAGTTAGGGTTCAAGGATTTAGAGTAATATGGAATTATTACCCAAACATCAACAGCATTGTACTTGTTAAATATCAGTCACCCATGTGCAAACAAAGTATTTCTTTGTTCTAAAAAAATATGATTTATTGTCATGTGCAAACATGATTTATACAGTACGTTTTTATACAATTTATACAGTACTTTACAAGCAATGTGTTAACACATCATTTTCCATGTAAACAAGATAGACCCTTTTTTGTAAAACTCAGTAGAAAGAAAAAAGCACTGAGGAGCACTGAGCCTGAGAGCACTTACAGTGATGTGTCATGATATCATTGATATTATTATAAATGCTATATTTTACAGGCCCCTCAGATTGGCTGTACTCAAAAAATGTTACAGATCTGTCTCCTTCGGGTGTGTTGTGGCCAAAGCATCTGTTTGTGGGGTGATTGCTGGAGGAGTCTCTTCACTTCTAATGGTTTCTGCTGCTGGCACTGCAGTTGTATTGGTTTCTGCGACTATCTCTGTCTTCTCAACAACATACTTTGTGAATTCCCTGTTGAAAATCCCTGGAAGAGACAACATTTCACAACCCATTATTCAATGCATAGTACATGTTCTTTTTCTTCACACACATGCCTGTTTCAGCCTTAATTTCAGGCCACATGGCTTAAAGTGCATGTTTTATCATGTACCTCTGCGTCTTTGTCCTTGGGAGAGCCTCTCATCGCTTGATTTTGATTTGCTGCTCTCTTCTGACTGCTCTGAGTCTTCATTCTCTGTAACAATGAAAAATATCAGGATGTTTTTATGAAAAGAACTACATCAGATGTAAACCACAAGGCCACATACAAGGCAGTGCATTTCTTTCAGAAGTCAGAATAAAAGGATTCACAACGTAAATGTTTGATCCTGAGTAGGTTTAAACTGCCATTAACGGACATGTATCCTGCTTACCTCTCTTCCAGAGGATGTGCGCTCTTCTGAGTTTGATGGCAAAAAACATGACCACCACCAGAAGAGCGACGATCAAGCATGACACCAGGAAGACCAGCAATGATGAATTTCCTTCATTTCCTCTCTGCCTGTCTATGTCATCGAAGCTTCCTGGGAATGGACAGGATACAGTCATTTACCTCAGAACTTTTAGCATTCCCTACTACAAGACCTTTACCCTAAACCAGGCAGTGACTGGTGATGATGATAGTGTGGATTTACCTCTGGTGTTGTTGCCTTCTGTACCGTTATGGGATGTGTTCGTCTCTGTTACCCCAGTGACAAGTGTCCAGCCTTTAAGGAATCATGAAGAAGGGACATTCAAATGATTATCACAGGCTTCAAATAAAAGGAACCACTCAATTGCAGGTGCAGAGAGTCACCACTAGATGGGACTAGACAGGATAGTTGTCCACAGTTCTGCATTTTGTGAATATTACTGTATTAAGTATGGTTGCTATAACCACCTAAGTATGTACACTTGTCTGATAGGCAAGGTATATATGGTAATCTAGAGTTCATACCTGTTGTGCTGGTTACATTACTGATGGTGTCATTCCCTGTGCTGGCTGAGGCTGACGGCACAGAGCTCTCTGAGTCATCTAGAGTGAGAATGAAAGGCATTTACATAAATGAACCCCATCAGGCAAAATGTTGAAATAAAAATGTTATAGTGAACTGTTTCAACCCAGCGACAATATGAGCAATTGCTGCCGATGTAGGATTGTTATGTTTGAATTTCACACGTGAAACATCAAACACAGCCTGACTGAGGTTCACGCTACTCCTATCGCTTCCGTTACAGGAAACAGATCTGCTGGTATGAAAACAAGTTGTGGTGGTTTAACAAGCAAACTAAGCTCACAAATCATTGTGAAAGATAAGAAATCTCTCTTGTGTAGAACTCATGTGTTATCGTGGGTTAGGGGGACTTATGGTACGTGTAATATATTGTTTTAGGGTATAATATAAGGCCCTAATTGGGGATGTAATGGAGGGTAATGGAGTAATGGAGTTTACCCACCTTTTTAGGCTGACATCAATCTTTATGACCCAAATTCATAGTAAACATAGTATTAAGTAGTATCAAACTGATGTATGTTATGTGAGTATAGGGTCTTTTGAGGGGATGTGTAAGGAGTCATTTTTTCCTCTTTTAGTTTCTGAACACATTCCTTTCTCTCTAATGGGAGATTACTGCTTTCCTATACTTCTAAATCTCATCCCTTCATCTGATGTACTGTTTTTTGCCACTCAAAGCCCATACGCCTTGAATATCACACAAATGAAAACAGCTTTACTCACTAATAGTGCTCGGATGAGATCCAGCAGATGTTGTAACTGTCTCTGGCTCATTGACAGTTGATAACGTCACAGAGCTCTCTGATGAAGGCCCATTCAAGTCTATGGCTGCTGGCGTCTGTGTTGTTCCCTCTCGGCCAAACCCAGGGGTTGTTGTCCTTGGTGTGTCTGTTGACCTTTGTGGTTGAGGTGTGGGTGATCTGGTTGAGGTTGTCCGGGGGAACTTTGTGGCTATGATAGAGAGGGAGGTAAATCATAAAATAGAAACAAGGTGCCATCTCAAGCATTGTCTGTAAAGGTCACCATCCTGCCATAGTGTATCACGATTTGTCATATCGCCATCTATATCTGCTATATTGGGACTATAGTGTAAAATTGCTCGCTTCCTCCTATGTGAAAACTTCAGTTAAGCTCAAAGTCAAATGATGATAACAACCTTCAGGTACATAGCTCATTTTAAAATTGGAATTACAAGAAATCCATCCATCTACAAAAAGAGGAAATCACATGGTGATGTTTGCTTGGTCAAGTTTCACGGTGTGACGCTATGGGCAGTGTGTCATGGAGCAACTGCAACCCATGAGAAAAACCTGTTTTTGTGACGACACATGTTCCTCAAATGTGCCCTTGAAGCTATGTGGAAGTACTTTTCAGAAAACAGACAGGGTTTTTGGTCGAGAATGCAATTCATTTGTATGTAGGCCTAAAATCTAATATCGGTACCAATTGTAATTCAAGTTATGTACCGATGAATGAATTGTACTTACAAGCTCCGATTATTTCAAAGTCCATCAGAGGCTCAGCGTGCAGAGCTGGATGTCGAACAAGGCATTTGACTATGACTCGTTTCCTCAAAGGCTGAAGTCGTAATTCATCCTCTGAGAGATATTTGCGTATTTTATTTTCAAGTACGTAATAGGGCTGAGCTGTGGAAGGAAAAAGGTACAATGAGTATCCACTGTCATTATGAGTATACATAGAATCATCATAATATCCCATTGGAGAGACCCATGTTCACTGGCCACCTTGTCCTTGTACTTGGTTTTGAGCAGCCAGAGATCTTTTGTTGAAATTCACAATAATCTTACACGGTATTTTGGTTTCCTCACAGAATGAGAATACACGTACACTACAGTGTGTTTCTGTTTAGGTGTCCATATTCTCAGTCACATGACCTCTCGGTTCCCAGTTCTCAGAGGCGAACAACTACCACCTCTCACTATGATTCATGTTAGTTTGTTTCTCCTCTGCCGTCTGAACCATTATATAATTATATATAATCAGAGCACAGGGAATGAGCGGGCTGCACCTTTAATAGCTGAGTTTGCAAATGGTTAGAATTAGAATCGGTGCTAGTCGAGGCTGAGGTGGGACAATGCTGGAAAACATGTCTAGTGAGCGCATGCTGTTTGAAGGCGTATAGACCACCCTTGTAACAAGAGTGGGAGGGGGGATTTCAAAGATGATTTCTGGAAATCATCATAGTCAATGCCAATAACTACAAAAATGCCTTTTGAGGCTATTGGCATTTCAAAAGGTGTTATTGAACTTACTGGCAATTTCAATCCCTTGACCCAGGTCCCAATAGATCTGGGGAGGATGGTGGTTCCCCTCTGCAGTGCATTTGACGACAACCTTCCCACCATGTTTTGTTACTTTTAGTTTTGGATAGCCTAAAGAATAAAGAAGACCAGAGGATAGATTAATAAAGTGAAATAGAGGTGTTCATCAAATAGAACAGTCATACTGAAGGTTAGGTCATGGAGGAAGATTAATAAACAAAGGAAAAGAGAAAAAGAAATTAAAATAAAATAAAATACTCACTAGTGTGAGTTTTTTTTTTAGGTGCGTTGGATGACCAACTACATGAATGTATTCACCTAATACTGTCACCTCCACTTGCTTCTGCGTGACACCGTGGTTGTACTGAAGGCATGTATAATTGCCTCCATCTTTGAAGGTGACATCGGACACACTGACAGTGAATTCTGCTTGGGACAGTTTGTCAATGCTGTAGCGCTTGTCCTTCAAAGCTGGAAATCAGTGAGGGGACAAGAAAAAGGCGATTAGGCAAGAGACTCTTCTATTTTGACTGAAACATCAGACAGTTTTCATCTCTGCAAGAATTGAAACATTTATCATTTATCATTTATCATTTATCATTTATCACAATGGACTGAAACACAACATATATCACCATCACCTCTGTTGTCATTGAAGAACATAACATATCCCCTCGGGTTCTTCCACTCTACATGGTTCATGTGAGGTTTTCTAATGGGGCACCTTAGGGTGAGTGTCCCACCCTCCATCACGGTTACACGCTGCCATACTGCAAAAGCTCCTGCAAGGACAAATGTCAGCATTTTATTGCAGTGAATTTGACTAAATCAAGAATAGGAACGTTGATCTCCTTCGTTAATGATGCTCAGATCATACCATCATTCTCACCATATACACTTCTACAACACCTTTCATTAACTGACCGTGTTTAGAGACAATTACCCCTCATACCCAGAGGTGTCTAAAGTTCGACCCCCATATCTCACAATTTTGACACAATCTACTGCTGTCATGGTAAAAGCAGCCTCAATGAGTGTGGAGGTGTTGCAACAAAGACATAATGTGTGTGAAACAGAGTGTTGCACTGTACCGCAGCCCCCTGTCACACATGTATCGCCTTTCTGTTATTCTGACAGGAAGTCATGTGGTCAGTCCCTCCATGGCGAAAGAGAAAGTAAGTGGGGGGTTGTATAAGTGGAAGTGCAATTTTAGTTGTGGGCTGTGTACAGGGGCGCTTTTTCTTTCCTATGAGGAGGTGTTTAGAAAACACAAGTGTGGGTGCAAAGTGATTCAAGCCCACCACCATCACCAGCAGTCATGGTGGGCTTGAATAATCATACAGAGATTATCAAAAGTTGATGTTTTTCACATGTGGGTTGTGTGTTAGATTTTTACTGTACATTCAGTGAGCGGGGGCCAATTATATGAGAATCACTGAAAATTTGAATTCTCAAATGTTCTGATCTACATAGGTCTCGTAAACATTGTATATTTTAGCTAGTTGATTGAGTAACAGTGGACTGAGTATGAATGGAGAAAATATATATCAAATATATATATATTCCTTTAAAAAAATAAATATATAGAGAGGGTGGCAAAAGGAACAAATGAAATAGAATAAATACATATCATAAATAATAATAATAATAATAAATAGAATACATAAAAAGGGGGAAGGGGAGGAATGCAGATACAATAAACACAGCCTGGACTACATCAAGTGCTTCAACACACACCACATACAAGAAGAAGAAGAAGAATGAGCTCTGGCAAAAATGGACATTTCTGAAGTCATGCGCAACTATTGTTTTTGTCAGACACATCTTGGTATGTGATTTGACATATCACAAATTCCTACACAAATGACTAAACTGGTATTGTAACCTACTACTGTCATTTAATCATTTATCCCCCCTCAAAAAAATCACAATTTCCAATTGGTATCGTTCATTTTTCATGAGCATTTTATGTTCAAAGACAATACCTATTTTATTACTACTGTTGTACATGACAAAACGAACACATCTGCTTGCCATCAAGACTACTAACAACTATTAAAAGTAAAGTACTCACCCTCTATGACTAACAACAGGAGGCTCAGCTGCAGCTTCAGTTCCATCTTTGTGACTCAGTAACTACCGCTCCACACTCAGACACCCGTTTCCTCATTAGTCTGCCTTTTTGTACTACAGTAAGGGACCTTCCATGACATCACAGCTCAGTGGTTTCCATAGACTTTTTGTATTCTAGGGGATCTCATGTGATAAGTGAAACGTAGGACATTACATTATGGACAACAGGCCCCCTATCCCAATGTTTTATTTATAAATTTTTGGTATTTATACATATTGTTTCACATTTGACTCGTTTCTAAATCAAATGTCAAGTGTCTGCCGAGCCTGATCTTAATAGGTATATGACTCACTCAATAAGGAGTACTGTACTTTCACAACCTTTATAAAGCTCCCATTAACCCTGATCTGCTACTTGACACTGATAAAGATGTAACCTCAATACATTTATGTGCTGTTTTTGTTTTTTTTTGCTTTGGGAGAAAAGTATGTTTATTGTTGAACTAGTATGTAAGCTGTAAGGTAGCCATTCCAAATCTTTTTCAATTCAATCTGAACTGATACTCTCTGCTATTTTGAGTCCACAACCACTGACATGTGCCCAATGTGTGTCATTTTAGGACAAGCCAGCCTAAGAGGTATCCAGTCTAATCCACTAGCTAATTATAACAACGTCTTTCTTATGACATCAATCGAAGAATCTCAAACTCTGTGATAGTGATTATGGTGGCATGGTTTGTGTGGGGCAAGAGAATAATATCATAACATATTGAGGAATACGACTAATATTCCTTCACACAAATTACAAAACTACGTATAGCTACCATACATACCCTGACCTTACAGAAATGAAAGGTTTGCTGATGAGTAAAGTCATTGGTTACAACAATAAACCTGTTTGTGGTTTCCTTGTGAAGTAAATTGTGATTTCATCATGTTCACCAATACTTCTAGCTGCTTACTGTATAGACAAACATCAGTTATGAATGATATTGCCAAAATGTACAACTCTACCACACATGAGACTGTGAAATATTAACATATTATAGTATTTCCAAAATTGTGAGGAATATATGTTTTGCTTATAGTAAAGGAAAACATTTCATCAACAAAATGTGGATAAAATTTCATAAAATTAGGTTACAGAAAAAGAGGTGCCACGGAAAGAGGATTTCATTATCATGTGTATATAGCTAAATATATATAGCTAAATATAATATAAATATATATATATCTAATCAGTAAATGATGTGTAGTTTTCATGTCAATTGGTTTCTATAAAGCAGTTATGTTAAGTTATGTGTTAAAATAAAACAGCAATTGATTTTTCAATGGACTATTTGGCAAAGTGAATCTGTTAATCTGTCAATGTTAACTGTTTTGAAAGCATGAAACTTAGTTCGGAGAAATGTGTCAAATCAATTGAGAAAAACTATAACATGAAGCCATAATTTAACATAATGCTCTGCAAACTTGGCCAGTCCATGTGGATGAACCGTGGTGATGTCTAATGCAATTCAAATGCAATTTTACTGCATTAGGCTACCTAAACAAAGATGCAGTGCAGGGTAAATCCACTTAAACTTGGTTCGCTCACCTTTTTATATGTGGAATAGTATATGTGGAATAGTTTACCCACCCTTTTGGGATGATGTAATGATATAAATTCATAGAATGCATACGAGGAAAGGCTCAACCTAATGATTTCTGAAAATAGAATTGATTGTTATTTATAATGTTGCCTTATGATGAACTGACTGGAGGTTGTAGTTTACCAGCCTTGTTGAAATGATGTAGTGATGTAGTATGTATTCATCTCTATGGGTTTTCTGAGAGAAGCAGGGGTGAGCATTCAGTTTGCAGGAGAGTTCCTCATCTTATTGAAAACTCCAGCTTTACCTTGAGGAAAACCCTAGAACTTGTTTCTGCTATTTCTGTCTCTAATCTCTCTATAATGGAAGGAAATTTATTACAGGAGAACCAGCTGCATAGATTTTACCCAATCAGAGTATGACAAGTTAAAGGGACCGTTAAAACCGACCCAAGGACAGGTGATATTTAACGGGAACGCTTCTTTTGCGTAGGGCCACATGTGAGTCTGGTTAAAATCTGACCACAGGCCGGTTTGGTGATGAGAGAACGTACTGGAAGCGCACCGGCGTTCTGCAAGCTGATTGGCTGACAGACATCCGGAAGGTTCTGGAGGAGCTGTGTGGCCGGCATATCCTGTCTTCATTCATCTGGTGGAGGGGGCACGGAGCAGCTTTAACCACAACATCCTCCAGGTAGGACGGTAATAAACATCTATAAATAGTCTCATGTATAGTTTTTAACCATCCAATTCCATCCAATATATACAGGTCTGCTACTCAATACTGCCAAAGGTTCAACCTGACGCGAACAAAAATCCCTATAATATCCCTATAGTATTCCTAGGGACTTTTATGTCAGTGGTACTCAATAGTCTAATAGGTTATAGTCCCCTTATTATAAATTATGTATTTTATGTATGTATATATGTTCTCCTACGCTATCGCTATAATATTCCGTATAGCAACTTTGCTGTGCATGGTGTATTGTGCCTGTATACCAGTAACATAATCCTTATAATAAAATCTAACAATTGATTCTAGGATTACAAGGCCTGCAGTTCTTTTTAGTTAGGGCCATTACGCTAATCTTTCTCTCTACTGGCTCCATTTTTATAATAGACAATCTGTAAAAAAAAAAAAAAAAAAAAAAAAAAAAAAAAAAAAAAAAAATGTAGATATCGTGAATGTTATGACTTCAAAGCTACAGTGACATACAACAATAACATACAATAACACTTTATTAATACCGGGCCCATAAAGATCAGGCTTAGCGATTCAATGCAACTTTGCGCATAGATGCGGGGGCCAGCTTGATACTGCGGCAGGGTAACTTTGTCCTTCAGAGGAGTCGGTGGGGGGAGGTGTAAGCGCCTGTCTCCCCCAGATGGCTAGGGATCAGCTTTGATTAGTGGCTCTTAGGGGGATTGCGTGATGCTGCAAAATGCACACTTATACCGGGACACAGTATCGTGCAGGCTGCAGTATCACGCTTTTTATTATTGTACAAAAATAAATGATCATTTTTACATTGTTACATATGTTATAGGATTTTTAAAGACGTGCCATTATTATTGAATGATTTATTTGACTAAAGGCCCTTTTTATCATTTGCTTATTGCCACGCCAGTATCACTCTCTCCCTCTGAACTGCAGTAGCATCTCTACAGTTTGGCAGTGTGATGATTTTTTCCCCCAGCAGCCTAAAATGGCTGCCTTTCTATGGCATCTAATCCATGGCAGACGGGCACTATCCTATTACACTATTACAGTACACTGTAGCTTATACCGGGAAGGTAACAATGGTCATTACACTTCCATTTGCAGAAAATGCTCAAGAAACGCCCTAACAACACCTATGAAGCAAACACAGTGCATTCTTACAGTGATGATTAGATTCCCTCTTAAAATGTGAATTGTTTCAGTTGTAATTTGAGGGGAAATTATGTTTTACTCGTGTGTCATTGTTTAGTAGAAGATGTAGAAGCTACTTGATCAAGATATGGGCAAACAACTCAGAGCTATGTTTCACAGGCCCTTGTATCTTGGAAGATATTATTGCCCCCTACTGGAATAATATTAATTATGAAATGTTCTTCTTTTTGAAAGAAATCATGTCCAAAGGAACAGCAGTTGGCATTGATCTTGGGACCACCTACTCGTGTGTGGGTGTATTCCAGCATGGAAAAGTTGAAATCATTGCCAACGACCAGGGCAACAGGACCACACCCAGCTATGTGGCCTTTACTGACTCTGAGAGGCTCATCGGAGACGCAGCCAAGAATCAGGTTGCCATGAACCCCACAAACACAGTCTTTGGTAAGATTTAAGGGTATTTGAGTATTATTTATTTATTGAGTATTTGGCATGTGGTCTTGCATTGTTTTTGTGCCTCCTCTTCCATTTGGATCATAACTTTTCAAACTCCTGTTGTTCATAGGCTAAGCACCTCAAACCCCACTTGCACACTATGTAAGTGAATGGTGCAGTATGGCCAATAAGGAGGGAAAATGTCTAAGTCTGAGGGCTTGTACAAAGGCAAGAATGACATGGGACCCACATGAAATAAAACTGCAGTCCTTCAGTGACCCATTACAGCTCTAGCTCACTGTGATGATTATTTTTCCTGCCATTCGTAGTTTCCACCAGAGGTTGAGAGACCAGAGATGGCCCAACTCCTTCCTTGGATGTCTGAGTGTTTAAATAAACATAAGCACTCAATGGGGGCAAGTATGTTCTCTTTTTAACCAACTGTCTTGTTGCAGATGCCAAAAGACTGATTGGCCGCAGGTTTGATGATGGAGTTGTGCAGTCGGACATGAAGCACTGGCCATTTGAGGTCGTCAACGACAACACCCGCCCCAAGGTTCAAGTCGAGTACAAGGGCGAGACCAAGTCCTTCTACCCAGAGGAGATCTCCTCCATGGTGCTGGTGAAGATGAAGGAGATTGCTGAAGCCTACCTTGGAAAAGTAAGGTTTTATACAGCTTCATGACTGGCTGACTTGTAATGTTTAAATATCATTACTGATGTTAGGATTGTTTTCTCCTCCCAGACTGTAAACAATGCCGTTATCACCGTACCTGCCTACTTCAATGACTCCCAGCGCCAGGCCACCAAGGATGCTGGGACCATCTCTGGCCTGAACGTTCTGCGTATCATCAACGAACCAACCGCTGCTGCCATTGCTTATGGGTTGGATAAGAAGGTAAAGCTGGGACCAACTGTAAAGATGTGTCAAATTGTGTTTGAACTAGAGGGAAATGCAGACTTTTATCTGTTTTGGTGAATTTGGGAGATCCTTTAACTTGTATTTCATTTCAGGTTGGGTCTGAGAGGAACGTTCTCATCTTTGACCTCGGTGGTGGCACCTTTGACGTGTCCATCCTGACCATTGAGGATGGTATTTTTGAGGTCAAGTCCACTGCTGGAGATACCCATCTTGGTGGCGAAGATTTTGACAACCGCATGGTCAACCACTTCATTGCTGAGTTCAAACGCAAGTACAAGAAGGACATCAGCGACAACAAGAGAGCTGTCCGCCGTCTGCGCACTGCTTGTGAAAGGGCAAAGCGCACCCTGTCTTCCAGCACCCAGGCCAGCATTGAGATCGACTCTCTGTACGAGGGAGTTGACTTCTACACCTCCATCACTAGGGCTCGCTTTGAGGAGCTCAACGCTGACCTCTTCCGTGGCACCCTGGACCCTGTAGAGAAGTCACTCCGCGATGCCAAGATGGATAAAGGGCAAGTCCATGACATCGTCTTGGTTGGTGGCTCCACCCGTATCCCCAAGATCCAGAAGCTGCTGCAGGATTTCTTCAATGGCAAGGAGCTCAACAAAAGCATCAACCCTGATGAAGCTGTGGCTTATGGAGCTGGTAAGTGCCTGACATCACTATGAAGCCCTTCCCTTAGATGTTGTTTCCTGCCGTTTGTAGTTTCCAGCAGAGAAAACCTTCTTGAATGTCTGAGTAACATTGAAAATTATGTCAATCTCTGTTCTCTCCACATCTAACCAGTCCCTTCTTTGTGACTTAGCTGTCCAGGCTGCCATCCTGTCTGGTGACAAGTCTGAGAACGTCCAGGACCTGCTGCTTCTGGACGTCACCCCTCTGTCCCTGGGTATCGAGACAGCTGGAGGTGTCATGACTGTTCTAATTAAACG
>CABFOQ010052605.1:14794-24932 GCA_900660455.1 Gephyroberyx darwinii
CATCCAGGTAATTACATCAGTTAATGTGGTCTCCCAATGTTTCGCTATGATGATGCTTTTCCTGCCATTCGTAGTTTCCACCAGAGGTCACAAGACCAAAGATGGCCCAAACCTTCCTTGGATGTCTGAGCGAATGAATTTCACTTGAGTTGCAGCCACCTGGTGTTGAGAAATTTTGTCTGTTTCTAACATTCTGTGCATCCAACAGGTTTATGAGGGTGAGCGTGCAATGACCAAGGACAACAACCTACTGGGCAAGTTTGAGCTGACTGGCATCCCTCCTGCTCCCCGTGGTGTTCCTCAGATCGAGGTCACATTTGACATTGATGCCAACGGTATCATGAATGTGTCCGCTGTCGACAAGAGCACTGGCAAGGAGAACAAGATCACCATCACAAATGACAAGGGTGAGTTTCAGATTATGTTGGGCTGTGACATCCAGAGAGACCATTGGTGTTTTGGAATAATTTGTGACGTCTCAATTTGCTGCCAGGTCGTCTGAGCAAGGAGGACATTGAGCGCATGGTCCAGGAGGCTGAGAAATACAAGGCTGAGGATGACGTCCAGCGTGATAAGGTGTCTTCTAAAAACTCTCTGGAGTCCTACGCCTTCAACATGAAGTCCACCGTGGAGGATGAGAAGCTCGCTGGCAAGATCAGTGAGGAGGACAAGCAGAAGATCTTGGACAAGTGCAATGAGGTCATCAGCTGGCTGGACAAGAACCAGGTAAGAGTTGACTAGATCAGTGAAAGTGTTTTATTTTATTTATTTTTTCCCTGTGTGTAAATGGCATTAGTTTGCCCATGAACATTGACAAACTTTATTTATTTTGTTTTTATTTTTTAGACTGCAGAAAAGGATGAGTATGAGCACCAGCAGAAGGAAGTGGAGAAGGTGTGCAACCCCATCATCACCAAGCTGTACCAGAGTGCTGGTGGCATGCCAGGTGGGATGCCAGAGGGGATGCCCGGTGGCTTCCCTGGAGCTGGTGGTGCAGCTCCTGGTGGTGGATCCTCCGGCCCAACCATTGAGGAGGTCGACTAAACATTCCCATCACTCCAGAAGCTACCTCTCCAACAGATCTGTTCGCAAAGGAAGTAACCCTCATAGCATGAGTTAAACACTCAAGCTACAGAGTGTAATATAAAATTAAAAAGACAGGGTTCAAAGGATAATTATTTCATCTTTGTTTGCTACACACCAGGAACAACTTTATGTTTGCACAACTGAGCTGTCAATTTCACATGTATGGAAGTATTTTATATACCTGAGATGTTGGCTGCCTTTCTCACTGCCTTGACAAAATAAAATCTGTTAACCCTCTGTCCACTGTACATGGCGTGTGAAGACATACTGTTATCATGGTGTCAGGCTTCCAGTACTTACACCACAGGTCCCCTAATATAGGGTACATTATCTGCCTAGGCTTTAATATCTTATCTAAATCCTGAGCTATAAATGCCAGACTAATGCAGTGCTATCCATGTGCCTCTGAGGCCCAAGCTGTGCAGGTTTGCATTGCAACACTACATCTGTGTGCTAATTGGTGAAATAAGCTGCAGTGTTTATCTGCATACATTGGCCTCAGTAGCAAGTGATTGGACACCACCGCTTTAATAACTGAAGAAATACCTTTGGTCTTGCTGCAGTGCTAGCATTTCAAAGTTTCAATAGTCGTGAGTTTATTCGGTACTGGCAAGCCTTTACCTCAAATGTAGCATTAAAATAGGCGGCTGGCCAATAGAGCCGCACCACTCCCCACATCCTAGACTTCTTTTTTTTTTTAAATGAGCAAGGTAAATATTATAGTTGGTGAGTAAAATGTATAATCTGCAATAAAATGTAGATCAAAAATGTTCTACGTTATCTAAAGTTACTGCTGCGTCACGTATTTCCGTCCTGCAATAGACACTCGTTATAAATTGTACATGCGCAGTTCCTTCCTCTCAATACAAGAGATAGGAGCTTGGTGGGGCGCAGGCAACCAACATTCATTTGAATGCTGCTGATTTACACACCACCAACCACTGGGTAGCAGCAGAGAGCGAGTGGCTCGTGGTACATCTGACAAAATGCGCCCGAATGAGTTGTTGAGCGTAGAGTTGGAGGAACTTTGTTTAACGGAGATTAGCTAGCGAGAATGGCGAAAGAAAATTCAATTAAATCACTGAGAATAACGCCTTTTGAGAGAAGAACATTGGAAGAGAAGCTCAGAGTCAAAGTGCTTGGACCTGATCAGCCTGACATCAAAATTCAACAACCATCCAGTGACCGAGGAAGACAATATGCTCGGTCGTTTTCAAGGAGCTGGTTACGAAGAAGCCTTGGCTAACTGCATGCAGTGACGCCAATGCTTTATTTTGCTTTCCCTGCATCCTTTTTCAAACTACAGGATCAGACCCAGAATGGATTCACACAGGTTTGAATGACCTAAAGCATATATCAGAAAAAAAGCATGAACAAACAAGGATCCACATGGAAAATGCAATGCGACTAGCCATGTTTGGGAAAGTAAACATAGCTGGTCAGCTTGACGAAGGCTACAGAATAGGGATCCGAAAACACAAAGAGGAGGTCGACAAAAACAGGCAGATCCTGTCCAAAATAATAGACTGTGTCAAGTTCTGTGGTGCCTTTGAGCTAGCCCTGATGAAAGTGAAAGCTCAGAAAATCCTGGCGTTTTTAGGGGATTGGTGGATTTTGTAGCATCACTAGATGTAGTTCGACAAGAACATCTGCAGAATGCTACAGTGTTTAAGGGAACATCTAAGACAGTACAGAATGAACTCCTTGACTGTATGCTCTCAGTTTTAAGAGACCGCATCGTTGAAGAAATCAGGGAGTGCTGAAATAAATGCTGAGAAATTTGCATCTCTCAAGGAGAGAAGAGCAAAATTCATGTACAAAAAGTAAATTTTAAGCCACAAGGTGGCAGTCATATGGCTTTGAACCAGATCACTTAGTTTTTTGATGGCACTGGGTATTTCAAATGTAATACCATGTTAATTTTTTTCTTAAATTTTGTTATTTTCTATTTCTTACTGTGTTCATAATTTTCTGCCATTGTCTCAGGGTTTTGTGTTGTCAGATTTCTTTCTTTATTTCATTTATCGAGGCACTTTTCGCTTACTCTTTCACCATAACTAATTGTAGTATAAAAAATATTTATTATAAAGAATTTGCAATTGAAGTAACTTACCTTAACTAATCACATTTCATTATAACAAATGTTTATTCAGCTCAGCAAATACAAATAAATTCATTTATTTAAATACACTGATGTTTGCTTGATTTTTGGTGTAGCCCGCCCTGGAGAAAAATGCACCAGCCGCCGCTGAGTAGGACAATAACAAATCTAAAATGATTATATTATAGTGCTTCTGATTCGCGAGACTGCTTGTTATTGGCATCAAATTTCAAATGCCTTGGATTCATTTAGATTATGACCAGTAGCTTTCGGTGGAGTTTCAGTGTGCACCTGCCCCAATGCAAACTACATCTTTTGATGGTAATATGAGCTGTGATAAAAGCCAAACGAATTGTAAAAGGTTACGTTTATGGCTGAGTTGTAGGTCACTTGAGGTGTCGCGCGCTACTAAGGGTAAACGCAGAGGGAGTCATGTTTGCATGTCCGAGAGTCGACCTATCAGAACAGTTTTTGTTAGGTGTTGCTAGGTGGATTACCATTGTCGCGAGATTTTGCCACTCAGTGGAATGCCTTCCTGCATTAACTATAGATGAACAAATGAAAATTGACATCGTGGCGCCCGCAGTGGTGTGCATTTTATACTCTCGTGTTGCTTTTATTGGCTTCCGTTATACCGTGTCTTTTTATTTTATTCATTAGACATAGAAATTAGCTTTTTTTTTTGTTTGTTTAGAAAATCCATCCTTTTTATATTTGCGGCAGTCAAGTAAGAACTGAAGCCCCTGAGTGAATATAAAAACCTTAAAAATATCCACACTTTTATTCATTTAGTTGTCGTTCCATGTGCTTTGAAATAAACTCAAATGTTTTCGCTGGATTTGAAGTGAAGTCAACGACTCTGAAGTGAATTAGACTTCTCTTAAACTGTCCTTGTGTCACACGGCTCTAATTTGAAGACGGGCCAACGGGGAAATAGTTCGCAGGTGAATCGTAGGCAGTACGAAACTAGAGTTTAAGAAAATATATTGCTAATATACCTATTGTGCAGTTCCTTTGCGGCAAATATTTTGCTGAACTACGACAGTCTGGCCCGGACAGCTCAGTCGGTAGAGCATGAGACTCAGGGTGTGGGTTCAATCCCCACGTAGTGTCCACTATCACCTTTGTAAGTCGCTTTGGATAAAATCGTCTCCTAAATGACTAATGTAATGTAACGACACTTCTGTGTAGAGTGGCGACATCTCCTGGTCAATGCCCCTAGATTCATCCTCGGTAGCTGCCTCAACTCTAGATAGAAAAAAACAACAACGATAAGACCTACAGCTTTCACACTCACAGCGTGTTGTATGTATAAATGATTGGCTTATAATAATAGATGACTTGCAAACCTCTAACTCTCATGATGCGGAATGTTTGGACGAACATAACATGAGAACATAGGGCTTTACTTATTCCACATTGCGCATGCTTCATCCTATGCGGTGTGTTGCGGCTTTCTGGTGCTGTGGGAAATATTATAATTATGATTGTAGCACACACGAACGACCAAACAAAATGGTACGTGCGACTGGGAAAGTCTGAATTTTCTGATACCCGAGTTGCCAGGATATGACACGGAGAGCATGGGAGGCATATCAACAGTTGGTGGATTGGTAAAAGTGAATTGTTTTATTACTTTAATTTGTTATGTTTGACGTTCTGTGCAAATAAAAGTGTATTTTTCTATTTGCAGTCTCTGCTTAAAGTTTAGTCGTCATACGTTTTTGATAAATTAATGACAACATCAGTTGCATGACTAAAGCACACGACCCCCTCTTCATTCTGCTGCTGAAGCACCAAATAGCTCTGTGTCGCTTGATATCTACAATAAAATAACAGCCACCAAAATACTTCGACCAAAATCACTTGAATGCGCCAACAAGTCGGATTTTTGACTTCTGAACTTGAAAGTTGGATCTTTTACGAGGGGCACCTGAAGGCAACCCGTTTGCGTCCGCGTTTCCATGGTTACAGGCTGACGGTTGAGTACTGACAGGAAAGAGGTGGGTGAGTAGCCGAGGACTAGGTCACTAACTTAATTTTTCATTAATTAATACTACGTTTTAACGCTGTTTCCATCGCTGTCAAAAATATAAGCGACACCATAACTAAATAATCTTTTTCACATGAATGAATGCCGTTTGGTATATTGCGAGTCACGCGCCATTTGGTTGAATACTTATACGTACGTTAACGTTAGTTATTAGATGGAGGGTATAGTAGGGGAAATGTAACGCTGTTGTTTTATATCGAAGGATAAAAATAAGATGGACTCAACTAGTCCCTATGCTTTCTTCCCAAACGGAGTTATTGAGCATATGCTGTAAACTCCTTCGCTAGCCCTCTATTGTTTTATCTAAGGTATTTTCTGGAAGAAAATATATTTAACTGTCAGGTCAGTTCAGTGATTCCCAAAGTGGTGTCCGCCAGGGGTTTCATTTAATTTTAATTCAGTAGAAATTATTTCATTTAGAGAATGTATAAAGATGAGTATTGTAATCATAGATTTCTCTTTCACCTCTACCATCTCCCCATGTATTATGTACATAGTCATACAATTCAACACTAAATCAACAACAGCAAAAATCTTACTATATGGGTTCCCAGGACTAAATCTCATCATCATCATCATCAGTGGTCTAATGTGTGTCTGTGTGGGGGTCCATGGCATGGAAATGTTTGAGAACGCAGTGGGTACATACTGGATGCATTATATGATCAGGGCCGAACAATGTAATTTTTGAAATGAGTCTCAACTGATAACTGGGTTAGTCTGAAGTTAACTTCAAAATCTATTTTTTGAAGCTATTGATTTGCCAGTTTTTGTCTTAAAGAGAAACTGCAGGCTACAACTTTTTCAGCTGTTAATCAAAGTTCATCATTTTGGCCATGCTACAATGAAAGACATAAATGATGTTTTAAAAATATGACAATTTGTAGGCACCAATCATTTTTGTGTGTGTTTTTTTGTTGTTGTTGTTGTTGGATTGTATGGGCACCGAGCACTCTTGAATGGATTCACAAATTGTGAGTTGGACTGTAGCAAGCTAATATTGTTGTTGGCCTTTTATTACAACACTAACTCATGTTCTCTGTCGGTGTCCAGCTTTAAAATAGACTAATTTGGCGTTTCTGTGCCAGTTGGTATTTGGAATGCTGTCAATGTCAATATGGTGACTTTATGAAGGACATTATTGCTACATATCTGCAGGCAATAATTCTCAGCTCTGGCTTGGCTTCCAGACATGAAGCTACGTCTCTTACCTGAGGTTGGGTAAACAATTTCAGTCTAACTGGACATTCAGTGGAGTCAACCGAGTGTTCTGATATTCTCATGATTGGGGCAGAGGCTCATTTGGACTGTGATGTCTGCAATGGTTTGAGATGCGAGGAGGAGAAACAGACAAGCAACTCTGAATTAGTTGACTGCAAATGTCAGTGAGGTCTGTGAGCAGGCAGTTTAATCTAGAACTTCACAGAGGGAGGTACCTACAGGCCTGAGTACTTGGTTTTCCCCTCTGAAGGGGGCTCCGGTATGGTGTGGGGTCCATTTTCCTGGCATGGTTTAAAAGTAGTTTCAAGGGCAAGGTAAATACCAATAACTACCTACAAAATCATTCTGAGTGATCGTATTCATTCTGTGGTGGATTCCTCTTGTGGTGGGAGTGGAATCTTCTTCCTGGATGATGATGTCCCATCCCCAGGACACGGGCGGTTTGATGTTTGATGAGCATGAAAGCACAGTAAACCAAATCCGTCTCAGTCACCAGATCTCAACCCACTCAAGCACTTACGGGAGATTTTGGAGCAGTGCCTGACACGGTGCTTTTTTATCAGCATCACCAAACACCAAATGATGGATTTTGTTGCGGAAGATTGGTGTCATATCCCTGTAATAGAGTTCAAGACCCTTGTAGAATCTAATGCAATGGCACATAGAAGCTGTCCTGGTGGCTAGCGGTGGTCCAACGGCATATTAAGGATGGTTAGATTTTATACAGGTGTTTCATTTATTTTGGCACTTCGCTGCAGAAAATGCTCCCAAATCTCATAATAGCTATCTGCTCTTTGGTTCTGAAAAAAGCAGCAACATAACACCCATAGTGTAATCTGGCAAAACTCTCTCATGCTGTTCATTTTCGGTTCTACACTCTGTTCTACCATTCCGTTTCAGTGACACATTGGCACACATAATCAATGAGTTTTCAAGCTGCCTTCAAAATGTACATGGTAGCGATTAAGGCTCATGAAAACAATAGTCCTCAAGAATAATAGGCTATTGTACAGAATGTAACCATGAAACCACAATCTCGCTCTCAATGACGATTGGTTAGAATGTTACCAGCAAATGAAATTGAAACATGAAACTATTTTGCTACTTGCATGTTCACAAAAAGTTCAGTATAACTCTGAGAGGGCAGATGCACTATTTTGCAATGCACTAGGTTAGGTTGCAACTGTTAGCCAACAATTTGGACAATAGCATAATTCAAAGTCAAATTGCTTTGTAACATGCTGTTCTTGTTTCTTCTTTTAATTGCAGTGTTGAAAAGTTAGTCTCCCACAAGCTTTCCATCGTTACTTTTGAATACCATAGATGGACGCAGCATGGTGAAGCACTAATTTTTGTCCATCTGCAACATAAATATGGATAAAGCACTCGGACATGGAGAGACGTATATGAGGTTGAAGAATGAGCAAGAGCAACCTCCTTCACCAACACAAGAAGTTCAGGTCGAGCTGTGGAACTCTCCGGAGTCCGACACTGAGAGCCTGGCCCAGGAGAGGGCCTACCAGCAGGAGCTACAGAGGCGTATAGGCTGCCCTGATCAAACTCACTGCATACAGTCCCAAGAGGAGAATGCTGACGGCTTACAGCAGGGAGACGGGGAGGACGAAGACATGAATCATGATGAAAAAGAAGATCTTCAGGTGTATAACAGCCTAGAAGTGGAAGCACACCGCAAGAGGAGCCCCACACACACACCCACTGAAGCTCAGGATGCACATCAGCAAATTAATAAAAGAGAAGCATCAAGGTAAGGCATTCTTATTCCAGTACATCATCAAATGCCATTTTGTCAGACTGCTTATTGCAATTAAATGATCATAAAAAAAAGAGTAAATACATTATATGTAACATCATGACAAAACAAACCTTGGTATGACATACCTACCTGTCTTGACATTATCTGTGTCTTAGTATGGAAACAATGATTTAACAGTGAAGTAGTGAGTATGTCTCAATAGCTTTAATGTCTAGTCTTAAATGTCTTCAACAGTACACATAGTAAATCGGGCTTTAACCTAGGGATCAAAGTGAGCAGTAGAAGACCACCAGTAATGGGGTTCTGTCAAATTCTTTTTATAAGTCCATACCGTACACACACAGTATGTACAGGCTGAATAACTGACCGCTTCTGATAGTCTGATTAGAATTATAGTTTGCCAGTAGATGGCAGTAAATTAATGTATTGATTTTAGTGGCATTCTATTGAAAAGCACTGCTTTGCCTAACATTGCCTACAGGCTTTATTCTTTGTGAAAATAGTCTGAAAAATGGATGTCCCTAAGATATATTTTGTGAAAAGTTTATTAGAACTGAATCTCACTTGTTTGTTAATTACAAAATGAAAAGTATGGTCCAAAAAAAAAAAAAAAGAATGTGTAATAAATAAATCAGCCTGATTAGGCTTTTAGTTGAGTAGCCTTTCACACCCCTTTTCAGTCTCCTCAGTATCATAATAATTCAATTAAAATATGTCATTATGTGAGCTATTTATCATGATGAGCCCCACCTTATTCAGTTTGCCTAATACATTGAAATGTCACTATTTCCAGTGACAAATTAATTAAAATTAAGCAGATAATAGCACGGCTTATGTGGACTACAATACCGAGAACCGCAGCAACAATCAAACCTTTTTCCCTTTAAACTGCACATGCGAGATAAAAGATAAATAGCCTTCATTCACCACTCAACAATGAAACAGTGTTAGTCATTTAATGAGATGCAGGCATTGGCAGTTTATTGCGGAAAGAATGGCCTAATTCAGGTGCTTTCAGAATAACTGCTTTCATTTAAGGGAAATTAGATTTTTGTTTTGTTTAGGAGGATCACAATAAGTGGTCACTCCGTGGTCCATTAACAGGGATCCTTGTCGATATCAAGGAGATTTCTCTCCTCTCTGCCCCTCTTTCTGTTGTTTGAGGGGTGGGGGGGGCGGACGTAGGAATCCACGGCGGTGAGGACGACGCCACATCTGTTTCCACTATCTCGTCGACTCAAAATCTCGTCTCCTCTTTCCTCCGGACCCCGCCTGATAGTAATTTCACTCCAAATAGAAAGGGGGCATTCTCCCTTTTCCCGTCATTAACCTGTGCGAATTGATGCCCACCGAGTGTGGGTGCACTTCCAAAGTACATTGTTTCAGGGAAAATGACCGTGACATATTCCCACAAAAGGCTCCATTTCATACAGCCGAGGCAGTGGACACAGTCCCTTTCCCATCATCATATTCTCATAGTTCTCTCCGCTGATAGCCTCCTCAAAGCGGGTAAGCCCTTTCACACAATAGTTGTCATTGCATAGTTTACAAACCCAATGGGTACTCCTCATTCAAGCAAAAGATTCCTATTTAAGCAACTCTATTCATCCCTCTGTACCATATTTTCCACCCATTTCACTCGAAGTATTGCTAAAAGATGTTTGAGTATATTCCCCATAACCAGTTTTTTTTCATTTGCCCATTCAGTATTTGCCACAATATTTCGCTGGCTTTTGTATGTGTGTGTCTGTATCTTGAGCAAGGAATAATAGCCTGTGGTGTTTTGTGGTGTTCAAGGCATCGTCGCCCAGCTGCCTGTTGTCTATAATGTATTCTCCAACTTGTTTGAGTCTGAGTCATTAGTGAGCCATCCCTTACCCTTTTGGCCTCATAGAAGTGAAGG